>JANAVB010037418.1:1082907-1092907 GCA_029216955.1 Iris pallida
GGATCTAAATGTCGGCCGAGTAAGCATTAAAACACTTTCAGACTCAGTACCGCATCAATGATTGAGAGTCTGAGACACGAGAGACACGTTGGACCGCACGTGTGTACATGCATTTGACATTGATTTTTTTTTTTTTTGGTTTAATTAGCGTCTCGGAGAACTCATGACAATGTAAACAACTTAAGAATTTATATATCAACAGGGGGGGGGGGGGGGGGGGGGGGGGGGGGGGGGGGGGGGGGGGGGGGGGGGGGGGGGGGGGGAGGGGATAGGGTCCGTGCGTGTGGTCACGCACGATCACCCCTCCAGACGAACGAAATAGAATTTTTTTTTTATGTGGCATATGACATGTTGCTGACGTGACAGCTGGTATGAGAAAATTTAACATTAAATTAATATTAATATTAAATTAATATTAATTACATGATAATTAATATTAAGATTAATCTTAACATTAAAATTAATATTAACATTAAAATTATATTAATATTAATATTAAATTTAATATTAATAACATTATATTAATATTAACATTAACATTAATGTTACAATTACCATTACCATTAAAATTAAAAAAATTGGGTAATTAATTTTTTGGGTTAAAATTTGTCATGTCAGCTGTTGTGTCAGCTGTCATGTCGGATGCCACATAATGGGAGATGGTATCACCCAAATATTTTGGGAGCCAAATAGTATAATTGATATAAATACAAAAATGCTATTGATTCCCAAAAAAATTGGGTGATATCATCTCTTCTTATGTGGCATATAACATGGTTAATGACATGACAGTTGACATGGCAAAATTAAACATTAAATTAATATTAATATTAATATCAAATTAACATGAACATTCATATTAAATTACATTAAAATTAAAAATTAACTTTAACATTAACATTAAAATTAATATTAACATTAAATTAAAATTAGCATTAACATTAAAATTAAATTAAAATTAAAATTAATATCAAATTAACATGAATATTAATATTAGTATTAACATTAACATTACATTAACTTAGTTTTAACGTTAATATTAAAATTAATATTAACATTAAATTAAAATTAGCATTAAAATTAACAGTAAAATAAAATTGGGTAATTAATTTTTTGGGTTAAAATATGACATGTCAACGGCCATGTCAGATGCCACATAATGGAGATATCACCCAAAATTTTTGGGAGCCAAATAGCATAATCGTATAAATAAACTTTTTTTTAAAATAATATTGTTCGTCTTAGCTTACACCAAGCTTTCTTTAGAAGAGTCGTCATTATTCTCCTATAGAGTCAATTTTTGTTCATCCACCAAAACTAGAATATTTGTTCATCGTCCAACAAAAAATTGACACGAAGTATGTTTTTTTTTGAAGGAAAACAGAGCAATGTATTAAGAAAGGTTATGACTCGTATCAAAAGAAATATGAATCGAACATGAAGGAATTTCGTCATAAACTGAAATTACATTTGATTGACTAGAGAGAAGAATATGGGAAGCTAAATGATGTGCAGCTTGATTAGAACTTCTGTGAGCATAGCTGAAAACAAAGGAAGGAGACATTTCTTTAATCTTCCTTCCATCTTCAATAACATGCCTCGCTCGCCAGGGTCGAGAAGTATCATTGTTATTGATGGAATCAAGTAAAAATTACATTAAGAAGGGGAAAGTTTTGGTAGGACTGACCGGACCTGCAGCCAAAAGCCAAGAACAGAATGGGTCAGTTCATATTAATTATATATATAACACTACTTGCTATTAATTTTATATATATGTACACACATGTGACATGTGATATACGTGCATGGATTATTAATGTAATTATTTAGAACAGTTATGATATTTGGCTTCTAAAATTTTTGGGTGATGTCATCTCCCATTATGAGATATCTGACGTGGCAAGTGACATGGTAGCTGACATGTCATATTTTAACTCAAAAAATTAATTAACCAAAAAGTTTATAGTTAATGTTAATGCTAATTTTAATTTAATGTTAATGTTAATATTAATTTTAATATTAATGTTAAAATTAATGTTCATGTTAAATAATGTTAATGTTAATATTGATAATAATATTAATGTTAATGTTATGCTAATTTTAATTTAATGTTAATTTTAATTTTAATGTTAATGTTAATTATAATATTAATGTTAATTTTAATATTAATGTTAATATTAATTTTAATACTAGTTTTAATGTTTAATTTTGTCATGTCAACTGTCATGTCATATGCCACATAATGAAAGATAGGATCACCTAAAATTTTCGGAAGCCAAACAGCATTTTTGTTTTGATTTAGGATATCAAAATTGCAAAAACTGCGTTTATATATACTTTGCATATATGGATTAAGCTATTAGAACATTGATTATAGTGAAACCTGCAGCTTTTGTGCTGAACTAGCTATAGTGAAACCTGCTATATATATTATTGACAAATTATATGGGCACATCAAAATATGATCATGGCTAGCCCGTATTGTGGCTAGCCCAATTTTTTTTTTTTGTTTTTCACAAGACTAGTCCAATTTTTTGATCTTGGCTGTCCCAAATTCCCCCCCCCCCCCTCCCAAAAAAAAACCCATTATTTTTGCAAAATTCCTTCTCTCTTCCAAAACCCTCACCCCTCTCTTCTTGAGTTTTGAAGTTTTGAAGAACAAATTACAAAACCCTAAGAATAAGAAAAACCCTCTTCTCCTCCACCATCCTCCTCTTTTTAAGAAGAACGATGGCACCGAAGAATAGGCTAGCCATGATTAAATTTTGAGAAAATCTGAAATCCTAGAAATTATCCATTATTTCTAAAAAAAAATCCCATCTTAAACCATAGAATTGTTTGTTTAAATGATCTCGTGTGCATTACGTTTCATTCTTTGTTTTAATTGTAAGTATTTTAATGGAAATTAAAGTCTTTTAAATAAAAATCTAGCATTCACGAATTGAGAAAATCTGTGTCGACATGGACTGCCCAACCATCTGGCAGTCCAGTCTGTATGGTGGACTGCCAGAAGATTGTGCAGTCCTAAGGCAGAGCCTGTTTAACAAAGGACTGCCCATTCTTCTGGCAGTCCAACATACAGACTGGACTGCCAGATAGACGTTGGGCAGTCCAACATGCAGACTGGACTGCCAGATAGTTGGGACAGTCCAAAGTTACACATGCTGTGAGTTGGACTGTCCATTCTTCTGGCAGACCAACATACAGTTAGGACTGCCAAAAAAATGGGCAGTCCTTTGTTTCACACGCTGTGACTTAGGACTGCCCAGTTTTCTGGCAGTCCTATTCGGTTTGTAGGACTGCCAGAAAATTGAACAGTTCTTGTTTACACTAGTTGAACAGCAATATTATGGTTTCCACCAATATTGGGGTTTGTGCATTATGAGGAGCCTTTGGGTGCCATCAAAATTGGAAATGAGAAAAAAATTAGGGTTTAATATTTTTTGGGTGTTTTCTTCTCATTTTCTTCTTCTCCGTCAATTGAAAATCAAAATTCGAAATGGGAAGAAAATTAGGGTTTAAACCCCATTATACTTGGAGATAGTGAGAATGAGTTGAGAAAGAAAATTAGGGTTTAAACCCCATCAAAATTCTCATTTTTGTTGTTTTTGTTCTTCTTCTTCCTCTTTTTCTTTTTCTTTTTCTTGTTCTTCTTGGATGAGTTGAGGAAGAAGAAGAGCAAAATTAGAAAAATTGACTTTTATACCAAAGAGTGGGATAGCCATGATCACTTTATTCAATGACAAACTTGTAAATAAACCAAAGTTCAAAATGGGCTAGCCATGATCAAATTTTGATGTGCCCATATAACTTGTCTATATTATTTGTTTATTTAATCAATAAATTTTTAGATATTTAAATGCAAAGAACGTGGTAATTTAATGTATTTAGAAGCGACAAGCCTAGCTAGACAAAATTACAAAAATGCAATCCAAAATGTTGATAATATTATAACTAGTTTTGATGCAATTTACGGTCAAAATTAATACGTTGGTTTTGCATTCTCCTTCTTCACGGCATGGACCCGAGAATGTTTCCCATTAATTTGAAGCTATGGGATATAGTTAGGTTATGGTCAAAGGAAAAAGATCAGCAGTCATGTCATATGTCACATAATGTGAGATTATATCGTTCAAACAATTTGGAAGACAAATAGCATTTTTGGATTTTTACAGTTGTGCCTCGCTTACATTTAATAGATCAATGTTAAACCAAGGTCTCTGACCGGGTGTTAGGCTGCCTTTGGAGGGGCGTCCCTTTTTTGGGGCTTGGGCCCGATATGGTGGGGAGAGAGGGACACGTGTCGGCGTGGGCATAGCCGCCGTCCTCCCCCCTCTTCTCTCTCTTTTCTTTTTAGCATTTCTGCAATTAATAACAATGCCATCATCATTATATATATATATATATATTATATATATATATATATATATATATATATATATATATATATATATATATATATATATATATGAAAATGTTAAAGAGCCCGCGGTCTGTGCTGCCTGCTGTGGCACAACCCAATTTGTCCCCCCCATTCATGTGGATTCCACCCGCCGATGTCCTGCCAATTAAAGACCGCCACGTGGACCGTGGACCAAAACTGTCGGCCAAAACGCAGTCAACGTAGCACTGTCAATATATATATATGAAAAATGCTAAACTGTTCGCGGAAGGGACGACTGCGGGCCTGGCCCGCGCCGACGTGTCCCCCTCCAATTCTCCCCCCCACCATCCACACCACCACCAAAAAAAAAAAAAAAACACCACATAGGTCCCACCTCCGAAAATTTCAGCCCCCCCCCCCCCCCTCTAATCGAAGCCAACACGTGGTTGCAGGCCAGCACTGTCGTCACAGACCGCGGTCCATGTAGCACTGCGGTATGTATATATATGTGCTTTAAGCTCTCTCTAGGAAAATGATACAAAGTCTTGATTGCTTGTCCCATAAACTAAACATTTACGTTTTCATAATAGTTGAACTTAACGCGAGTCTGTGCTCATCTACAAGCAGCAATTTTTTATCCCAATTTTGCAAGAAGAAGTCTTTTGAATCTTATCAGTTATCAATCCTTATTACTTCCATTCTCAAAGAATAATAGTCTTTCTTACGTACCATTATCATGAATAAGATTAATTATCCGCTTCAATTTCCAAACATCAATAATTCAGTTTTGCCAAGCATAGTTAGTTAACCTTCAAACCGAAAGCAAATTGAAACACAAACATAATATAAATTTCTAAGAAGTGCAATTTGATTAAAAAATATCGGACAAAAGAAAAGAGGATAATAATATTATCTGATCTGTGGCTAATGTAATAAGTTACGGAGCTGCAAAGTTGTCCGCAGTTTGTAACGACGGATGTGACCGCCAGCTGACGTGGCGGTCGGCAATTGACCCACCGATCTGGGTAAGACGTGGAGATAGAGATGCAATGGATGGCCGCCACGTTGGCTGGCGGGTCATGTCCATGACTACAAACTGTGGGCAAAATATCATTTTCGAATAAGTTAAGAATTAGAGCTTAACCACAAAGAATGTCTCCTATACATGAACCACTGAAAATACTATTATATACATTAACCTAGGTAGCTAGCTAGCTAATAATGAACAATTTTGTTTGCTCAAAGAACATATAGATATTTTTGCATCAATCAACATCTTCTTCTTCTATCGCCATTGAGCTAGTACTGCTGTAGTCCTTGTAGCAAGCTAGCTAAGCTAGCTGTACTCCTCTCCTTCTTCTTCTGCTATGCTCTTCATCGGTACTATTCGTCCGGAGCTGGCGGAGGAGCGTTGCCGCTGCTGGAGGTTCGGCAACCAAGCACTTTGCTGCTGCGCAAATCGCTTCAGTTCCTTCTTCGTCATCCTGATCTTTATCCTTACGGCTTCCCCTTTCTTCGCGTCGGTATCGCTACTTTCGCAATGCTTCCGATCTTCTTCTTCGTCGTCGTCGTCGGCCCACATTCTCTCCGGCACAAGGCAGTTCCCCATGATCGATATATATATACTCGAGATGAATATATACTTTCCTTGAGGAATATATATTTGATTTGAGCTAGCTCGATCGATCAAGCTAATAATTAAGTTAGTTAGTATATATTGAGAAGAAGAAAAAAATCTAAGAAGTGTTTATATAGTGGAGAAGAAGGAGTACGTGGACTGGGTTTTGAATGTGGAATGGAAAATCTTTTTGGTAGGCTATAGGTGACCTTGACCAAGAAAATACAGTAGAAACTCTTATAAAATAATACACTTGGGATCACCAAAATTTATTAATTAAAAGAGTTATTAATTAATCGATAAATTAATAATTATTAATTTATATATTAATTAATATTTATTAATTAAAAGAGTTGGGTTATCGCAATGCAATGGATGTCGAAGATGTTCTGACTCACCCAGAAGAAAATGTAGTTGCACAGTTGTTGACTGATGAAGAAATTATTGAAAGCGTTATTGAAATTAATAAAGATGATATCGATGAAGAAGATGATGAAAGTTCTACAATGGAGCCCCCTTCGCGAAACGAAGCTATTAAAGCGGCAATCACATTGAACAATTTCTTGTTGAGCTATGAGAAAACAACACCAGAAGTTCTTACCATGCTAAGGAAAATTAGAGACGAGATTCAAGGGGAAATTGATTTCAACAAAAAACAAAAGACAATTGAGTCATTTTTCAAGAAACCTTCATAAATCATTCATGTAATATGCTATATATAAGAAATTATTAATTTATATTTTATATGGGGTCTGAAGAAATTATCAAAATGTATTATCTTATAATTTTAGCGAATTATTAATTTAGCACCCTATCCCCGAGTCGGGACCGGCCAAAAATATTATCTTAGAGAGTTTATTAAATAATCGAGTATTAATTTATAGAGTTTCTACTGTATTGAAGAGCTATAGAGAGAAATGCATGGTCAGACTGACATATCCTTCTTTCCTTGCCATACTTATAACATGTGACGTACGTGCATGCATGCACTGCATGGATATTGCATTCGAATAACCAAATTACAACCACACCCCTACGTTTGCATGGATTAATTAAACTATCCTGATCGTGTCGTGTCCGGTGTGTCAAGCTAGTACATGTCAGGCACGGGCCGTTTCGGAGCTTTTAACGCATCACGAGGCTTTATGTCGCATAGCAGACTGTTGCATACTTCATGGAAACATATGGAGATGCTTTTGTTGTCTCTTTCATTCCCTCTCAATATTTCTCCTGACTGGCGTACGTTTCATTCTAGAAGGACACGAATTCAACGATTTCATTCTAATACACCCTCTGAACAGAAGAATGCAATGAAATTAAGCAAGCCCTATTTGATATAGACGTGTCCACATGGATTCTCATTTCTCAGGCTACTTTTTGTCAAGAATTATGGAAGCAATCCTTTTAGTTCAAAAGTTATTTTCTTTTTTCTTTCTTCCAACTCATATCTATAGATAAATCATGATCAATTTATGGGTTGGAAGATCTTTGGAAAGCAGTAAAACTCGAAGAACCCAAGTTAATCCCCGAGCTATAATATTCAACTTAAGATTGATACAACTCAAAGAAGAAATTCCTATTAAGTCCTACAACAATATTATCATAGGAGAAAGCAATTTTGTCCACATGCGGGCTGGCCTGTCCGCCGCGTGGCCGTACCCCATTACCCTCCCCCCCCCCCCCCCCCCCCCTCCTAATACATGGGTCCCACGTCGGATGACCTGCCAATGGGGCCGCAACACGTGACGGACGGACTGGTCCGCAGGCGGACAACTGTAACGGGGTTCATTATCATATCTCTATACATCAACTTTCCACTTTCTTTTCGTTGCAGGAAGCAAACTTTGTAATTAACTCCTTTTCGAATCTTAGTCTTGGATGCACAACCGGGATACGAGATACAATCCAATAATCTTCACCTTAACTCATTCGGATGAGTCCCAACGATCAAAAAATTCAATATATTGTCATCTAAATTTATTCTACTACCAAACTAAACCAATACGTTCATCCGCACAACTATTAGGTACCAATCACATGTGCCATGACCACCTTGCATCCGACCGCTACACCTATCTTTGAATCCAATCCGGATAATATCTCCAACATTAGTCTGCGCAAACCCAAATAAGCTTATGGAGCTCCACCTTAGGAGCAAATTCGTATAATATACGTACTTTATAAGTCCTTGTTCCGAACCACCTTATGGATACAACTAAGCCTTATGAAATAACTTGAATCGATTATACGTATGTAGAAAATAATAATGCCTTGTTCTATTGATGGGGGCTGATTACAATATATATAGTGTCTACATGATTGGGCTTATGGGCCATATTTACAATAGTTACAAATATAATCTAACACCCCCCCTCAAATTGGAGCATGCAAGTCACAAATGCCCAACTTGGGAAGAAAAGAATCAAAGACATGCTTTCCAAGGGGCTTGGTGAAGATGTCAGCCAGTTGAGAAGAAGTAGGAACATGCAAGACTATTACGGCGCCATCTCTAATAGCATCACGAACAAAATGCAAATCCACCTCATTATGCTTACTGCGCTCATGAAATACCGGACTCTGAGCTAGGTGTAGGGCTGACTGACTGTCACAATACACCGACATAGCAGACTCCTGGCGAACGCCCAAACACACCAATAACTCCTTCAACCATTTCAACTCACAAACAAGCGCAGCAAGAGATCGGTATTCAGCGAGCCCAGGCACAGGCGTCGCAGCGCCAGACGGAGGCGTAATACCGTCAGATTGAGATGCTGAGGCAGAGCATGGAGAACTCGCATCAGCTTGCACTGATAGCCGTGGAGAGAGTGGTACCGGGTACGGTACAGGGCCCTACTAGCCAGCAGCCGTACTAGCAGCAGTCCAGGCTAGGGACAGTATTAGACTTTAGGAAGATGAGCTCCAGGGACTTCACGGGCACGGAGGGCATCCTTTATGCAGACGACTGACTAGAGGACGTGCAGCGGAGTATGGAGCTAGCAGAGCTTCCTAGAGGACTTTGGATTTCAGCCGCAGCTAGCCGATTCTTCGACATCGTGCTGACATGGTACCACACGGATCCTCGTGCATCGGTGAGAGGGCTGGCATGGGAGGACTTCCGGAGGCTCTTCAAGAAGAAGTTCTTTCCGGACGTGGCTTTTACAGCATTGGAGGGCCAGTTCGTGGGTCTAGTGCAGGAGAACTCGTCGGTGGACGAGTATGCAGCAGAGTTCTTCCGCCTTAGCAGGTTCGCTCCCGATATGATCCAGGATGAGGGACAGAAGGCTCGTAAGTTCCGTAGGGGACTTATTCATGCAGTGCGCACCCGCGCCTCGGGTCGCCGTGACGCGACGTTCGATCAGATATTGATGGACGCGTAGATTGCAGAGGAGGACTTCGACCTCAAGCCGAAGAGGAGCGGCGATACCATGGGGGCGAGTTCCAGTGCGGGACCGGCCAAGCGCCCCCACTTTTAGCATCAGCAGAGGCCATTTCAGCATCAGCCTCTGTTACAGATTCAGCAGGCACCAGCGCGTGCCCAGCTGCACCAGGGACAGGGCCAGAGACCGGCTATCCCGTGCGGCTTCTGCGGGAAGCCGGGGCACACTAGAGAGGCTTGTAGGAAGAGGTTGGACGTCTGTCTATACTGTGGGGCGCCTGACCACCAGCTGAGGGATTGCCACGCTAGTGGAATCCGAAGAGACCAGGACAGTGTGCAGCAGGCTAGAGGAGGCCAGCAGGGACGTGCTTTCGCCAAGACAGTTGAGCCCACTCAGGCAGTAGCAGAGCAGATAGCAGGTTTCGATATTTCGAATCTCCTTTCCGTAATTTCCTTCTTATAAACTGTCTTGAACTTCGATTCTATCTGTTCTTTGATCGTTGGATGAAAATTTGTTCTTGTGATATGATTTCCTTCTAAGATAAGTCGTATGGGCTAGGTCGCCTCAATTATGAGATTTTAAAATACTCTAGGGTCATGCTAGCAGGCATAGTGAGGACAT
>JANAVB010037418.1:1097907-1205026 GCA_029216955.1 Iris pallida
GCATCGAGAGTGGGATGGATCTTTGACATCAATATATGCAATTGTTTGACTGTACATCTTTAGATTAAATGATATCGGTCATGTTGGATGTGAGCGTTGACCAACTTTTTTTTAAGGTTTATTTGACCCTCTTTTGTAGTTATGTAGATGATTCATATAATGGTTGATTCCAGAATTCATCTCATATAAAACCTGATTTTGGGATTCAAGTACAACACATAACCTGAGAATTAGTTCACTGATTTCCCATTTAATTCATCGACACTCACATGATACACAAGTATATAGACATAATACATCAATGAGATATCAGTTGAAATCTGGAAGCATTGATATCACTAGAAGAATAAGGTTCTACTTTGTATATATGCAAGGTCAGTCGTACAATTACATTGAGCTTGAACTTCAGGGTAATCATATTGCCGTCTCGGGAAAAAATTCAACTACAGAACTAATATGATCAAGCAATGAAGTGCACAATTTCCTACATATAGACTCAGAGCATCCCTGGTACAACCTCTACATCCCAGTACTCGATATTGTTTCCTGCAATCCCTTGGAACCCTATACCCGGTAGGTTGATCATGGCACTCTGCCTATGCCATATGGGTATTGGCATATCCTATGATACCTACTGTTATCTACAGTTCTCTGTTCCAATATTGAACGAGTTATCAACGACTCGGGTTACCTGCATCAAGAGGTACCAAGGCTTGTTTATATCTGATATTCAAAACCAAGCCATGTAGTTGGTGTTAAACCAGGTACCCACTGATACTAGGTTGCCCCTAATGTGGGATAGGATAATCTTGAAGGTATTTCCTACTGTATCCATGTGCACCGACCCTTCAAGGTTTGGTACAATCAAACACTCGCTATGTTTTAATCTCAGGTTCGAGGGATTTCACACTCACATGATATATTTGAATTGGGCTATTGAACACAGGTTATAAAGAAATTTGAATTGGGCTATTGCACACTCATATGATATACATAACCTAATATGAGCTGTCATTTTTCCCAAATCCTGAGAACTGCATTGGGCTGAATTCTGGGTTATATACTCTAATAACTGAGGTCGTTTACACAGACTTCCTCACCCTGCTTTATACCTTCCTGCACACATGTTTCCCCACACACTCTCACATTTTCTGTCACTCACACACTCACTAACACACACATGCCTACACTGTTCAGCCCTTCGACACACACACAAGCACTCATGATTCACACACACATATATTCACTGTCACCTCATTCTAAATTCTGAGAACAAATTGTTCCCCTCATGTTGATCCTCACACTCTCATGGATGACAAAGCACTTAATCGTTGTTTTGCTTTATTATACAGAGGAATAGATCATGGATGACAAAGCACCTATTATCGGAAGAATATAGAGCCGGAGTTGATGAATTTATGGAGCATGTTAAAGCTAGTGGGGATGATCTCGACTTCGTTAGATGTCCATGTAATGAGTGCGAGAATCTCTATAGTATGAGTTTAGAAGATGTAAAATTTCATTTGACGACAGTTGGTATCGATCCAAGGTATACTATATGGATATGGCATAGGGAAGTTGATCCTAATGAAGTGTGTGAGGATACATGTGCGTCTATTTATAAGGACTATGATATGGATACTTTAAATGATGTGGCAGATACACTAGAGATGTTCCATGCATTAAAAAGGAACGACATTGAAGGAGATGATGAAGATAACTTTAATTCATTGCTTGATGATGCTAAGAAACCATTGTATAATGGTTGTAAAAAGTATACGAAGCTATCTGCGATAGTGAAGCTCTTTAGTATCAAGGCCAAGAGTGGTTAGAGTGATAAAAGCTTTTCAGATGTGTTGACATTGTTCGCCGACATACTTCCGGGAGAAAATGAATTGCCTGTAAGTACTAGGGAGGCTAAGCGTTGCTTCTCAATATTTGGAATGGGATATAAGAGAATACATGCATGTCCGAATGATTGCATACTCTATAGAAAAGATTATGAAAATGCAATCTCATGTCCTACGTGTGGAACGTCGAGATATAAGGTAAAGAAGAATATGTCTGAACAAAGTCAGGAAGAGCAAAAGAAGGGCATCCCAGCTAAAGTTCTATGTTACTTTCCACCTATTTTACGCTTTAAAAGGTGGTTTCGATCGGTACAAACATCAAAGAATTTGACATGGCATGTAGACGGAAGGGAAGTTGATGGCCAATTGCGTCATCCCGCAGATTCACCTACGTGGAAGACAATTGATGATAAATTTCCAGAGTTTGCAGCAGAAGCAAGAAACCTTCGACTCTCTCTTTCAGCCATGGGATTAATCCATTTAGTTCACTCAGTAGTAGGTACAGTTGTTGGCCTGTAATGCTAAATACTTATAATTTACCACCTTGGTTGTGTATGAAGAGAAAGTTCACATTGTTGACATTGTTGATATCAGGCCCCCAACAACCTGGAAATGACATAGATGTTTACTTAGCACCATTGATTGAGGATCTCCAGTTGCTGTGGAAGGATGGAGTTGTGACTTACGACGCCTATCGGCAAGAATCTTTTACATTGAGAACTGTATTGTTATGGACTGTTAACGATTTTCCTGCATATGGCAACTTGTCTGGTTGTTGTGTGAAAGGATATTTTGCTTGTCCAATATGCAACGAAAATACTTATTCAGATAGATTGAAACATTGCAACAAGAATATTTATACTGGTCACAGAAGGTATTTGCCGCAAAACCATTCTTTTCGATCACAAAGAAAGGAATTTAATGGTGACAAAGAGTTTGGAACTCATCCTGAACCATTAAGTGGAGAGCAAATATTAATGAAGGTTGCGGGGATTCCGGTTTCTTGGGGGAAAAAGAAGTTGTTCCAGAAAAAGATATCAGAGAAGAAGACTTCAAAGAAGAAGAAGGAAGCAGAAGTGGAAAAGAAGTTGACACCAAAGAAGAGGAAAAAAGAAGTACAAAAAGACAAAGTTACAAGTTGTTGGAAGAAGAAATCCATTTTTTTTGAGCTAGAGTATTGGAGATATCTTCCTATTAGACATAACTTGGATGTCATGCACATTGAGAAGAATGTCTGCGATAGTATCATTGGGACCCTATTAAATATTCCTGGAAAAACAAAAGATGGGATCAATAGTCGCAAAGATCTTGTAGAGATGGGCTTAAGGAAAGAATTGGAACCTCATAATAAGAAAAATGGGATTTATCTTCCAGCTGCATGTTATTCTTTATCGAGACAAGAGAAAAGAATAGTGTGTCAAACTTTGCATGACCTTAAGGTCCCAGATGGTTACTCTTCGAATTTTAGATGTAATGTCTCAATGGAAGATCTAAAGTTATATGGTCTCAAATCCCATGATTGTCATGTTCTAATGCAACAACTACTTCCTGTTGCAATACGTGGTGTGTTGCCAAAGCATGTGAGATGTGTTATTATACGAGTATGTTTCTTCTTTAATGCCCTTTGTGCCAAAGTCGTGAATGTACAAAAATTGCAAGATATCCAAAATAATCTTGTGATCACATTGTGCTTATTAGAAAAATATTTTCCACCATCATTCTTTGACATAATGGTACATCTAATGGTGCACCTTGTCAGGGAGGTCGAACTTGGCGGTCCGGTTTTCTTCCGATGGATGTACCCACCAGAGAGGTTGGTTTGGTCTAGTCTGAACTTTGATTTTCATTATATAGTAACATGATTGATGTTTGTGTAATCATTTTTATCTTTATCATTTGTTCATTATAGGTTTATGGGTGTGATAAAGGATTATGTGAGAAATAAGAATCGTCCTGAAGGGTGTATTGCACAATGCTATATCGCAGAGGAAGCCATTGAGTTTTGTTCAGAATATCTAGAAGAACAACCCGCCATTGGAGTTCCTTCTACGAAGAATGAGGAAAAACCTATAGGAAAAGGAAATATCTGTGAAGTTGACCGCTTATCTTTGGACCAAGCACATCTTTATGTGTTGCACAACACAAATGATGTTCAACCTTATATCGAGTAAGGATGTCTATATTACTCTTTACTTAGTTTTATCTTTGGACCAAACACATCTTTTTTTATGTTTCGCTTTGTAATTAACAAAATTCTACTTATGACTTGATAGGGAGCACGAGGCTTACTTGAAAAAGTTGCACCCTCGTAGAGTGAAAAGTGCAAAATGGTTAGAAGATGAGCACAATCGCAGCTTTATTAGTTGGTTACGATCAAGGGTATTGATTAAGCTACTATATTTTATGTTCTAATTAGTGAAAATAAAATATTGAACTTAGGAAAACAAATGACAGGTTGATGCTGCGGTAGAAGACCCAACTAGCAATGTCTCTGATGAATTAAAATGGATAGCTCAAGGGCCTCGACATCACGTGACTAAGTTCCCAGGTTATGCAATTAATGGGTGTCACTATCAAACGAACGATCGTGACGACGTACGAGTCAAGCAAAACAGTGGAGTGACTCTAGTGGCAAAGACTTTTCAAGTTGCTAGCACAAAGGACAATAATCCCATCATCTCAGATATGACATTTTACGGTGTCATCAAAGAGATTTGGTTGCTTGACTATTTCTCCTTCCAGATTCCCGTCTTCAAGTGTGATTGGGTTGACAGCAAGAATAGTGTTAAGGTGGATGAACTTGGTTTTATATTGGTCGAGCTTGGTAGAGTTGGCCACAAGTCTGACTCTTTTGTTTTGCCCTTTCAAGTAAAGCAAGTATTTATGTTCCTGATCAATTGGATGAAAATTGGTCAATCGTTTTATCGGCTCCGCAAAGGACTTATTATGATGAAGACAATGACGACGAGGGAATCGATTGTTTTGATTCAGTTGAAACTTGCAATAAAGTAGCGGATTTTGACTCATTTGATGTTGTTGATGAATCACCCTCGACCTATTTACGTGAAGATTGCGAGGGAACTTGGATTGCACAGTCCAAATCTTCTTGAGAATGGGTGTATTTTATGTTTCAGACATTTTATGTTTCTTATATCAAACCTGAGAATGGGTGTATTTTATGTTTCAGACATTTTATGTTACTTATATCAAACCTCAGATTTTGTTACTTATATCTCAGACATTTTATGTTTCATGCTATTTCAAGCACATTTTATTCTTAATCTCAGACTTTGTTAGTTCAATCTCAGTTTTCAAGCACATTTTATAGTGTGGAATGATAGCTAAAGTGGGATGTGTGGATAGTTTTGATGTATATATATATGGCCTGTGTCCATGATTTCTAGAAAATAAAGTGTGGAAGGGTGTTAATTCCATTGCTTACAAGTTCAACTTCACATAGCATGAAACATAAAATGTGCTAAACTGAGACTTTGTTACATCAAAACTATGCACACATCCCACACCATAACATACACTCAGATTTTATTTGTTGCAAGCACATTTTGACTCATTTTATTTTGTTAGTTCAATCTCAGATTTTATTTGTTGCAGGCTACACAACAATGTGAGGATTCCGGGGAACAAACTTGTAGCCGGAGAAAAGGTAGAGGGGCATCAAAATCAAAAAAAGTCAGCAAAATCAAAGATGATGAAGAGAGGATAAAGATCATTTATAACGATGTTGGGCAACCAATTGGTGAAGAAAAAATTAGTTTGACAACTTACTGCGGCGTCACAGTAAAGTCCTTAGTAAAAATAACTTATCCAAATTGGCATAAAGTGCCAGAATCAGTTAAAAAGAGCTTATGGACTGCTATTCAGGTAAAAATAATGTGTGTCCCTGAGAATTTCAGTTTGAATGTTCCTTTGTATGCCATGTTTCAAATTAATTTGTAGGCTCAACATGTGTGTTACTGAGAATTTATGATTGTATGCCATGTGTGTTACAGAGACAGTCTACTGATTTTCCTTAGGATGTATACAATTTGAGACACCCAAACCTATCTACATACCATATATGCATTGCCGGCACATAAGTTCAGATAAGTGAACTAAGTTCAGACTTGAATTCACTTGTTCACTGCACCATTGAATGCTTGAATTCAAGTCTGAACGTATTCAGAGTGGAATGCTTTACATGTTATGCACTATGTTATGCACTCATGTATAGATGCTGAATATTTATTTTCTGTTGTAGGCCAAATTTGACTTGGATCCAAATAGTCAAGCCTTTGTGTTAGCATCCATGGCTCGGAGTTGGAGGGCATTCAAAGGTCAACTCACCAAGCATTGGATTTATCCGAATGAGGGCAATCGTGAGCTTCTCAAGCACCCTCCACCAAAGTACTCGGGGATCTTGAAACAATCTGTGTGGGAGGAATTCGTTAAAAGCAGGCTGTCTGCAAGTTTTAAGGTTAACTTGTCAAAATTATTTTTTTATACATAAGAAGGATGACTAGGTCCCTATTATATATATATCTTATTTCTTCTCTACCTTCATGTGTTGTAATCATAAGAAAATGAGCAAGGAGCAAAGTGCACGGAGAGCCAAGGCCAAGTTTCCTCATCGTTTAAGCAGGAAGGGATATGCCGGTCTTAAAGAGGAGCTGGTAATGCATATGTGTATATCAGTTAACATGATTTACATGTGGAGCAATGTCTCTGATAACATGGTTTTTTCTTTCAAAACAGCAACGACAGTTGGGAGAAAAATATGTAGATGACAGAAATTTTTTTTGGACAAAGGCACGAGTTACCAAGGCCGGTACATTTACTGACGATGGGACCAAGGACGTAGCTATGAAAGTGGTGAGTATATATCGTCCAGTCTATTAAGAGGAATCCTGCTTATCAACATGCTTATATTTCTAAAATCTTGTACTTGTTATAGGAGGAATACACCAAACAAAAGGAAGATGGGAGTTTGGTGACCGATGGAGCTACGGACATTCTAACCTTGGCGTTGGGCACTCCCGAGCATTCGGGACGTATTCGGGGTTTGGGATTAGGTCCGACACCAACGACCTATTTCAAGCTTCCAAAACGGGGAATGAAAAAACAAAATGAACTCCTCAAGTCCCAATTGGAAGAGGAGCGTCGACGGAGACAAGAATTGGAGACCATGCTCAAAGAATTTCAAGCCCAAGCAGCTTCACAAACCTCTGAGAAGGTTGCTTCCAATACCAAAGGAAGTGGTAATAGGAAATATATAATGTCTCCTAAGAAACGCGAGTCTCCTGGAAACAAGAGTCCATCATATGGTTCTAAGGTAATGATTATTACAGTTAGTTAATACAAAGTTAATGTCTCCTAAGAAGGTTGTCTAATATGTTTATTCTAACATGCTTTTCTATCTTCTTTGAAAAGATGAAACAGAATACAAAGTTAAGCGAGCAAAAATTCATAACATATCAGACATTGGCATGGTAATTACATATATTCAATACATAATCTTTATTCAACAACTTAATTATAACATGTAGTAATTATATCGAGAAATAACTGTTTCTTATTTTGTTTAGGGAACCAAATGCAAGCTAGCAGTGGGCACAAAAGAAAATATTGTGGCCGAGGGAATTGTCTTTGAAGGATGTGGACCAAATGAGAAAATTCATAATGTTGAATTAGGGGAACATAATGTCAGGGTTTCAATTATGAAAGCCCTTCAACCTACTGTGAGCCTTCCCGTGCCAGTTGATGGAGAAATGGAAGTTGTTCAAGATGCAATTGGGTCTTTAGTAGCTTGACCCAAAGAGTTTATTGTTGGTGGTCTTCAGGTAATATTATTTAATGCTAGTGTCAATATCCTTTATGAAATTGTTGAAAAAAATTCCAATTTAATCTGACAGTGTTCAACCTTTGAAGGTTGCTGGCTGTGGTAGGGAGTTAATTGACACTTTTGGAGAGATGGTAGAAAGCATTAAGGATACCGACCCTCATCTTAAAATACCATTGGAAGGAATGTTCGGAACCTTTACTCCAAATTGTTATCTTTCTAAAATCGGTCTGCAGGAGTTATGTAGGATGGCATGGCTAGATGTGAATCCTGTTGTTGCCTATATGAGGTAAGAAATATGAAATTTATATTTTGAAATTTATATTTTGCGATTGACACCATATTCAACTATTCTTTTGGCTTTAGGTTTTTGCTTAATAAATTTCCAAACTCTCGGGAGCTTTTGGTAATGTTCAACCCTTCTGCTATGAGTAATGCATCCGGGCCTGCAATAAGCAATCTGGTTAGAGAAAGGCTCAGAGGCTAAGAAAACCCAAATTTGCTTCATTCCCTTCATTTACAAGGAGTAAGGAGTTTTAATCAAGTAGCAAGATTTTTCTTTCCTATTCAATAACCAAATTGCTTTATTCCATTCATGTTCCCTTTAATGTAGAAAGCATTGGATTCTAATTGTTGTTGAGCTCTCTACCTTTAATGTTTACTGGTTGGACTCGCTGTGTTTTAAACCGAGAGGAGACATTAAGTTGTTTTTCAATACGTGAGTGAAATTATTATTATTATTGTTAATATTTTAATAAATGTGTATATTCTGATGTTAGTATATATAATTATTTTTTACTAGTGGCCTCAACACAGCATATATTGGTGGTAAAAGATCAAGTAGAAGTCCTACTTGGAAATTACCCAAGGTAATCAAACTAATATATGACTTATTATAATCATGGACATTATATTCTCTTACAAATAATATCTTCATGTAGGTCCCGAAACAACTTGGAGGTTATGAATGCGGATATTTTGTTATAAAATATATGCGGGATCTCATGGAAGACCCCTCTCCTACTATTGAGTCAAAGGTAAGTTGTTCATTAATTAAATTCTTAATTACTTTTCTAAAATTATACAAACTAATGTAACTATTTTTTGACTTTTTAGCTAAAAACATTGGCTGGAAAATCAACATACACGCGGGAAGAAATAGATGATGTCCGATGCGAATTCATCGAATTCGTTGCCAATCATATGGATGATACATGAGGGTCAAGGTACTCATTTCACTCATTTCCATTACTGATACGAGACACCCTACTGTCATATGGACACAATACACTCAAGACACTCACTAAACTATGACTGATAGTCCTACCCTCTGTTCTGTTTGTCGAACATCAATTTGTGATTATGGAGTTTGTGGATTTGTTGTGGATTTTGAAACATCATTTGGGAATTTCTTATATAAAGGAACTGGAAATGTTTCATGTGCTGTTTATGCATCTCTTGTATGATCAAGTGGTTCAAGTTGGTTTGGATATTATTGGCTGTCGAATTTGTTTCTCTGATGCAGTGAGTTGATACTTCAAATATCGGTTGATACTTCAAGTATCAGTTTGATGTTCAGATATGGGTTTTATATTTCATACATGAGAGTAATTCTCAGCTTTTATTATGTTAAATTGGTTCTCCATTTTGGGAGTTTTGAAATTGGATTTCAAGTTGAACTCAGGTTTTAAACTGAGCATAAGTTCAGTTTTATATTGTGAACCTTGAACAATTGGTTTTACTTGTATCTCAGGATTATTGGTTTTGTATTAAGTTCACCTATATTGATTTGGGTTTGGTTTCACTTGTACATTCTCATATTGATTTGGTTTGGGTTTTTGATGTATGGTTGCATGTGAATAATTCTGTCTGGTATACCTGAGACTTGTTCTCAGGATATCCATGTTCTCAGGTTTTAAACTGAGCATAAGTTCAGTTTTATATTGTGAACCTTGAACAATTGGTTTTACTTGTATCTCAGGATTATTGATTTTGTATTAAGTTCACCTATATTGATTTGGGTTTGGTTTCACTTGTACATTCTCATATTGATTTGGTTTGGGTTTTTGATGTATGGTTGCATATGAATAATTCTCTGTCTGGTATACCTGAGACTTGTTCTCAGGATATCCATGTTCTCAGGTTTTAAACTGAGCATAAGTTCAGTTTTATATTGTGAACCTTGAACAATTGGTTTTACTTGTATCTCAGGATTATTGGTTTTGTATTAAGTTCACCTATATTGATTTGGGGTTTCACTTGTACATTCTCATATTGATTTGGTTTGGGTTTTTGATGTATGGTTGCATATGAATAATTCTCTGTCTGGTATACCTGAGACTTGTTCTCAGGATATCTATGTTAACATTTTGGTTGTTTCACCTTCAGTTTTATCTGTGAGCTTGGATTCCTTGATTCTCAGTTCAGTTGGAAATGTAGCCTACCTGGAATTTCTTATATAAAATATTTTTGAACTGGAAATGTAGCCTACCTGGAATTTCTTATATAAAATATTTTTGAACTGGAAATGTAGCCTACTGCTTTGGCCTGTGGCCTGCTGCCACTTGCCCTACAGCAGGTCAAGCTGGAAAAGGGGGGGGGGGGGGGGGAATGAGTGCCCTGCTACTAATGTAGCCTACTGCCACTTGCCCTACCTGCAGGCAATAGCCTCAGGCCTTATAAGCCAACATCTTTTTGATAGTACTTACATTATATATACACAAGATGAATCTGACAGAAACTCCACACAACAGTTTCCCACAACATATGTTGAATTGTGATCTTATATATGTGTGTTTTTAATCATGACTTATATCATTATATCACATTTATTAATCCTTGTTTTATCTTTTGCAGGGTACATGTGCTGTGGACACAGGTCTTTATGTGAAGTTGTATGTTATGGTGTGGGATGTGTGGATAGTTTTGATGTAAAGTGTACTAGCTATAATGGATACTGATCTATAGATTTTTGTGAAGATGTATATATATATGGCCTGAGAAATGTGGAATGATAGCTAAAGTGTACTCTATTTTAAGACAATGGAATGTACCCTATTTTGAGACAATGGAATGTGGTTCTATTTTGAGACAATGAAATGCAGATTAATGTTACATTTCAATATTTTGTTGTGAATATGGTTCAAATTAAGTGGTTTTCGAATTGAAATGAGCAGGGTTTGGAATTGAAATGAGCAGGGTTTGGAATGTATAACATACAGTATAGAGCGTTATAAATGTTATACAAATGACCAATCATAACGCTTTCAAAATGTCCTGACCCCAACCATACTAAATTATTCATAACGTTTTTACATAACTATCTATAACGGTTTGAAAATAGAACGTAGTAGAAATTCATACTATTAATGACGTTTTCGGTCAATTTATCTATAACGCTTTGAAAAACATTCATAACACCCGATTTCATAACGCTTGGATGAAGAAAAAAACCGTCATGGTTTGTCATTAATGACGGTTTTTAGCCGTCATTAAATGGTATTTCTGTTGTAGTGGGGGTTATGTGATCAAAGCCCCATGTCACTATTTTGCTTGCGCCACTCTCACCTCACGTAGGGTGTAGTAGATACCTCCATGTCCATGTTATCCAGGTTGGCCGGCATGACTTTCCTTGAGGTCACCGCGGATTGCCGGGCCAAGTGGATAACCCTACCATGATTCCCTTGCCGATCATATAAAGCTCTAATAATTCAAGGTACATTTTATATTTACTTATCTTATCATATATCATGTTCTGTTCTACATTCAGTACTTTCTCACCATGCTATGATATTCAGTTACTCACATGTTCTACATGCCTTTATATTGTACCTTGATTGGAGACTAAGTTCTGCTCGGGAGAAGGGTTACAACCCCGGTCCTTGTTTGGTTTAAGGGTTGTAGCTTAGCTTCCGAATGGTTTCCAAGTCTTCATATATTTTTGTCTTGTAGTTCATTATACTGTCTCTTATAGAATTTGTCAATTCACGTGGAACTGCTGTTAGTGCTTGTACTTGCTCATTTTTCTGACAGGATACCATTATGATATATTACAGATGACTCTGAGGCAGACTGTTCGACCTATTATGGGCTCGAGCTAGATGGAGTAGTCCAGGAATGTGGCCTTATAGTAGAGCCACTAGACTTTGTACTCCCAGAGTAGTGTAGATTAGTTGGGTTGCCTGGACTGCGATCCAGCTAGCATTATCAGACTGTAGCTTCTATGTTATATTTTGAGACCTTGTGATGTTGTATATATATCTGGGCCTGTGTTGGATCTTGGACTTATTCCCTTTTCATCTATCATATGTTTTCTTCTGTGCTATCTACCTTAGTTTTATTCTGTGATTGAGACTGTATTGCTATATCACCTCCACTCGGAGTGTATATACTGTACAGGTACCTTTATACTGTTAGTCGTAGTATATACAGACCTTATATACAGCGTTCTACCGTCGAAACTGTGGCGTAGGCTGGACGTACCCACGTGTTCGTGCCCCTCATAAGGGTGCGGGTCATGACACTCCATGGGAAAGCCAGCGGGTGGAGACCCCAGCTAGCCACATTCTGAAATGATGTCCAAATCATACTTCCTTTGACACAAGGAAATTCCTTCTACACTCCGAGCCACCTCGATGCCAAGAAAGTACTTCAAAACACCAAGGTCCTTCATGTGAAAGCAAGAACTAAGGTACTTTTTGAAAGCATCTAAAGCACCTGAGTCATTACCAGACACAATCATATCATTCACATAGATCAAAACATGCAACTCTACCTTTCCTTTAAAAAGGGAGAAAAGGGAATAATCGGAATGAGATTGAATAAATCTATAGGATATCAGAGAAGCAGTAAGCTTAACAAACCAACAACGTGGTGCCTGTTTCAATCCATATAGAGACTTACGCATGCGACACACTTTGTTGGGTTCACTATGCGAAAACCCTGACGGCAACTTCATATACACTTCTTCTGTCAGATCTCCATGAAGAAAAGCATTGTGTACATCCATCTGGAGCAAAGTCCAGCATCTCACAGCTGCAATAGCCAAGAACGCCCTAACAGTAGGCATCTTAGCTACCGGGGCAAATGTCTCTGAATAGTCTATCCCCTCAACCTGATGATTACCGAACACAACCAGCCGTGCCTTTAAGCGCTCAACACTGCCGTCGAAGTTGTACTTTATTTTGTACATCCATCTACTTCCCAATGCTTTCTTACCAGGAGGCAAATCGACAAGACTCCATGTCCCATTATCTTCCAGAGCCTGTATTTCAGTTTGTACATCCGTGCGCCTGCCTGAATCTCGCGAGGCCTTACGATATGAAGTAGGCTCAACACCTGCAGTGATAGCTGCAAGAAAATCTCTGTATCCAGCAGTAAATATGTTATAACTTAGAAATTGTGTTAGAGGATACGAAGTACCTGAGGAAGTGACGGGTACAGATGAACTATGGTGAAGGGGGACTTTTACTTCGAACAGCATTTGTCACAAAATCCTATAATCGTACTGGCTGTGATTTCTTTCTCATTCCTCTTCCCAATACTACCTCGTCGAGCACCGCTGGCAATACTGTATCCACTGTATCATCAGTAGTATCCGCATCACCCCCAGTAGACTCACATGTCAATACTTCTGCAACTACCTGTGCATCCTCGCCACTCGGTGCCGAGCTGCCAGCAACTACTCTAGCCTCAGCAACCGAAGCCGGCACCATTCCAAATGCCTCTATATCATCTTCCGGCACCTCAACAGATGTATAAGGTGTTGCAGAAGACATCTCGCTAGCAGAGCCACACCCAGAAAATTCTTTTTCATAAAAAGTAACATAACGGGACACAAAAAAATCACCAGTCTCCAAATCATACAGTTTCCATCCCTTTTTATCAAGTGGATACCCAACAAAGATACATTTTCTACTCCTGCTAGCAAATTTATCATGTCGGAATTTCAAATCATACGCATAGCACAGACAACCAAAAATACGTAGATGATCATACGAAGGAGCCGAACCATATAAAACTTCATAAGGAGACTTAAAATGCAAGATACTAGAAGGTGTTCTATTGATTAAATAACATGCACCCAGAACACATTCCCCCCAAAAATCCACAGAAAGAGAACCCTGAAATCTCAATGCCCAGGCTACATTTAAAATATGTCGATGTTTTCTTTCCACCCTTCCATTCTGCTGAGGTGTCCCAACACAGGACGTTTGGAACAAGATACCTTGAGATGAAAAATAATCTCGTAAACAATTAAATTCAGTGCCATTGTCACTCCGCACACGACGTATATCATCTCCAAACTTACGCTTCACCATAGCAATGAATTTAAGAAACATAGAATAAACAGCACACTTATCCGTCAATAAAATAACCCAAACAGCTCTAGAAAAATCATCTACCAAATTCAAAAAATATCGTGCCCCATTAGATGACGGAACACGATATGGTCCCCACAGATCACAGTGTATAAGTTCAAAGTATCTCAAAGCACGACTACTACTATCAGAAAAAGCATCACGAGTCTGTTTTGCTTGATGACAAATATCACAAGCCTTATGAGAAAATACACTACTACCAGAGAAAAAAGGTAAAGTCTGCATTACTTTATCTGAAGGATGCCCCAGTCTACTATGCCAAACCTCGGAATCACTCTCTCTGCATGCCAGGATCACCGAAGCCAAAGAAGCTGGAACCTCCTCCAAGAAGTAAAGTCCACCCCTTTGTTCACCTGCTCCAATCACCATCCTCAAACTTCGGTCCTGAACAAAACATAAATCATGAGTAAATAACATATCATAATTTCTGGCACCAATCAATTGTGAGACAGAGATCAAATTGCAAGTCAAGGTCGGAACGTAAAGAACATCCGTCAACACCAATGAAGCAGTCAAAAATACTTTACCTCTCAGAACAGCCTCAATAGTGCTCCCATCAGGCAAAATCACAGGTCAGACAGGGCCCTCAAAGCAATCAACTAAACAATCACGAGAACCCGTCGCATGAAGAGTAGCCCCAGTATCGAATATCCAAGTGACAGAAGAATTCTTACCCATCAGACGATCAGAGTTTGAAAAATCAGGGTTAGAAGGATTGTCCTTACCCAGCAAGCTCATCAGTTTCTTCCATTGTTCACCTGAGAGTGGTGAAGGATACCCTCCATGTATCACATCTGCCGAACTCCCAGCAAGACCAGCAGGGACACCATGACCAGCAGCGACGACATGATGAACAACCCATGCGCCAGCAGCACCGCGTCCCCCATCACGTCTCTGCTGTAGTACCCTCTGCCACCACCAGCACCACGTCCGCCCTCACGCCGAGGACGAGTCTCCCACCACTCTGGATAGCCAATCTTGGCAAAGCAATTTGCAACATCATGGCCTGTTTTCTTGCAATGAGTACAGATCATACCTGATTTGTCCCGGGAATCTGAGGTTCTACTATTAGAAGTAGTAGAAAGACGAGGTGAAGTCTTCATAGCTAGCTCCAACACCTCTTCAGCAGCGGTTTGGACCTGAGATTTTTACATATCCTCCTCCTCACGGATTGCCTGGTATGCCCGATCTAAACTTGGCTGAGGATCCTGAGCCAGAAGATTAGATCGGGTATGACCATACAACTCAGCATTCAACCCATACATAAAGTCTTGAAAGTGGTCTTCATCCCTCATAGCCTGTAGCTTTGCAGTAAGTTCACCACAGGTACAAGTAGGCAATGGGAAATAAGCAGCTTGTTCATCCCACAAAGACTGCAAATTTTCAAAGTAGGTTTCCACAGACATCGAAGCCGTTTATTTACGCTCAGCCAAAGCCACTTTAATTTGTTGCTTTCGAGTGCCATTACTAACAACAAATCTTTTCTCCA
Source organism: Iris pallida (assembly GCA_029216955.1). Taxonomy (NCBI): domain Eukaryota; kingdom Viridiplantae; phylum Streptophyta; class Magnoliopsida; order Asparagales; family Iridaceae; genus Iris; species Iris pallida. The sequence goes on from JANAVB010037418.1 coordinate 1,113,463, forward strand.
ACAAGTTCCACAATGGATATACCTCTTCAAAGTATACGGCAAAGATTTCTTTAGAGAAAGATCAATGGTATTAAGAACCCATTGAACCAATAGCGCTTGTACACATCTCCAATCAAGTAACTTATTAGCATCATTAACAGGTTTGATTTCAGTACCTTCCAGAAAAGTGATCTTTCGCCTAGAGATCAGGGAGAGACGTATCGACCGGGACCACTCAGCATAGTTCGGTCCACGAAAAATAATAGAAGTAATGATATTTCCTGGTTGATCAGCAGAACTCAAAAAATATAGATCCTTCGGATTAGGATAATTTGGGTTGTGTGCACCGCCACCGCCAGTCGCGATGGAGTAGCTGGACGCAGCATCATCAGCCATCGTAGATGTCGGGTGTACAAAATTTTGTACAACGCGGACAGATCGGCTGAACTAGCGGCGAATCTGCCGCTGATGGACGGGGTCGACGGCGAATCGGCCGCGATCGGGGCGCCGGATCTGGCGCGTAGAACTCGGAGGCGTGGATTGTTGGCATATTTTATTTTGATAAATTAAAAGCATCTTTGTAATTTAGTTTTCTATGTCTTCAGATTCATAACTTCTCAGAAGCTCTACTACATAAAGTCTTTCATTTCAAGTGCTACCATCCTTTGCATTGAAGACTGAAGCAGATACCGATGCTCCTTGCATAAGACGGCTTCCTCCTGCTTAGAGTCTTCGAGTCTGTACAAAGTCTAGGTATATCTATAAACACTTAAGGATGGATGACAAAGTAAAAGCATAAGTCAAAAATTAATTTCTTACAGAGCGGCATACCGGCGGTATGCTCCGGCATACCGGCGGTATGCTCCGGCATACCGGCGGTATACCGTTTTTATCGTCCACAAAGTTGCTGTGACAAATTGTTGGCATTCCGACGGTATGCTCCGGCATACCGGCGGTATACCATTTTTATCACCCATAAACTTGCTGTGATAAATTGTCGGCATACCGACGGTATGCTCCGGCATACCGGCGGTATACCGCTTAGTGGACCACAAAAATGTTTTGTGATAAAATGTCGGCATACCGACGGTATGCTCCGGCATACCGGCGGTATACCGTTTTGTTTGCTTGAAAATGTTCTGTGATAAAACGTCGGTATACCGACGGTATGCCGCGGCATACCAACGGTATACCGGGTTTCATAAATTTGATTTTTGAATTGCTCTGACTAGCATTAATGGCCGCATTTAATGCTCTCAAACGGTCATTAATTTGACCGTTACTATTTAGCCGGTATACCGACGGTATGTCGCTGCATACCGACGGTATGCCAGTTTGGCTGTATCCCGAGCATTAAATGCCACCCACTCTTGGTTTCTTTATAAAAGAAAGCTCTCTCTCTTATGAGGCTTTCACCAACTCTTGCCATAAATTTTCCAAACAACCAAGAGCTCCACCATTAATACTCTACCAAGCTTTTAATTGTCATCCTCTCCCAAAGTGCTAGAGTATTTAAGAGTTATAATTTTTGATTTTTACGTGTTAGAAGATCAACAAGTTCTTTTCTCATTTGTTTGAAGTTGGCGAGCTTTCGTAAGAAAACTCGTGTATTGAAGTTGGCGAGTCTTCGGATCCAAACTCGTGTTGAAGTTGGCGAGTTCTTCGGATCCAAACTCGTGTGTACTATTTTATTAAATAGTGGATTTAAGCCGAAGAGAGTTCGGGACTGGATTGCCTCAAGCGAGAATACCAGGATACATCTTGTGTTTGATCTTCTTACTCTTTACTTTTATTTGTCATATATTGCTTCTGTTGCTCTAGTTATTTTTTATTTTCCTATTTACCCCCCCTCTAGGGTTCTACAATTGGTATCAGAGCTTTGTTCTCTTGATTTGGATTTACACCCTTTGAGTGATCCATGGCCTCTAACCCTAGTATCAACACCTTCCACAATGAAGGACACTCTACAAATAGGCCTCCCCTATTTGTTGGAACCAACTATAACTACTGGAAGATTAGGATGAGCATTTATCTGAAGTCCATAGATTTCGATTTATGGGACTGTGTGATAAATGGTCTTCTTACTCCTTCCAGAGTTATTGAGGATATTGCTTCTGACACCCTTAGTAACACACTTACTGAAAACACCAAGAAGCTTGCGAGTTGAGATGCCAAAGCTATGAACGCTCTTTATTGCGCTCTCGACAGTAGTGAATTCAACCGAATCTCTACTTGTAAGACTTCCAATGAGATTTGAAAGTTACTTGAAGTCACACACGAGGGTACTTCACAAGTGAAGGAATCCAAGATTTGTAGACTCACGCAAGAATATGAGTCCTTTAAGATGAAGCATGATGAATCTATTACTTGCATGTTTACTCGTTTTGGTGATATTATTAATCCTCTCTCTTCTCTTGGTAAGGAATATCCTGCTCATGAAAAGATCAGAAAAATTCTTAGAGGATTGACAAAAGTTTGGAGTCCTAAAGCTACCGCAATCATTGAGGGGAACGACTTGACAGTCATGAACCTTGAGACACTCATGGGTAAGCTAATGACTCATGAACTTGAAATGAAGGATCAAGAGGAATCCTCCATACAAGAGAAGGAGAAGGAGAAAACCAAAGAGAAGGAGAAGTCTCTTGCTCTCAAAGTTACAAAGTCCTACTTCAAAGATAGCTCCGACGACAATGAGTCGGACGACGATGAAGAAATAGCTCTCACAGCTAAGCACTTCCGAAAGTTCCTCAAATTTAACAAAGCCAACCGCTTCAGACGAGACAATGAGGAAGATCTGACGTGTTATCAATGCAGAAGACCCGGACACATCAAGAGGGACTGTCCGATGATAAGAAAAGACTCAAGCAAGTACGAGAAGCCTAGCAAGGGAAGCTCGTCCTCCAGGAAATTCGCCAACACAAGCATTTGGTGTGAGACTGACGCAAGCGACTCCGACAACGACAAAGAGTGCAAACACAATACAACGTTTGTCTCATGGCAACCGATGAGGCACTTGATGATCTCTCCTTAAATACTCTTACTTATGATGATTTGGAGAAAGCTATCCTTGAATTGCATGAAGAGCACGAAGGTGTTAGAAATAAATATAAAGAATCTTTTAAAGAGGTTGATGCTCTTCAACTTGAAGTAGAAAGACTCTCAAGCATCATTATTGATGTAAAAGGAAAATCTCCTGCTTCTGACACGGATGAGATAGAGTCTTTGCGACTCAAGTTTCAAGAATCTCTTGACACCATCAAGAAAAAGGATAATAAGATTCAATCCATGAGAAGAGCTTATGAATTTGCTATGCATAAAGTTCAAGATGCAAATAGGAGAGAATATGATACTTCTATTAAGTATAATGATCTTCTTGTACAGAGTAAGAAATTAGGTAATAAGAACACTACTCACATGCATACTCCAAGACACCTCCACACTCATCACAATGCTAGGCATACTTCTTACATAAACACTACACGCAAATCCTTTTCTAACACAAGGAAAGGACCATTTGTTAAGAAAAATACTTCGTATCATGCTTTTTATTATCATCATCATAATACTAATGTTAGAGCTCCTCGCACTAGAGATTCACATATGCATGATTCTTACATATCTTCTTCTAAATCCTCTATGATTTGCAATTACTGTGGCTTGCTTGGACATACGACCAAGTATTGTTATACAAGGAAACTTGTTGATAAGAAAGTTTTTAAGTGGGTTCCTAAGACTAACACTCAAGGACCCATACGATCATGGGTACTAAAATGTTCATCTTTAACTTATGTTGTAGGTGAAGAGTCCTTCTCATGCTAGAAGCAAGTGGATTCTCGATAGCGGTTGTTCACGGCACATGACCGAGGATGCTTCATTATTTACAACGCTATCGATGAAGAAGGAAGGACACGTCTCTTTTGGTAACAATCTTAAAGGTCACATTATAGGAAATGGTAATATAGGTTTCCCTCCTTATCCTTGTATTAAGAATGTGTGTCTTGTTACTAATCTTAAACACAATCTTCTTAGTATTAGTCATCTTACCGATAATGGTTATGATATCAAGTTTGTTAAGCTCAAATGCTTCATTACCGATAGCTCAAGTGGATCTATTATTTATGAAGGCATTACAGATAACAATATCTATATTTTATATCTTGTTGAAGACACTGACAATGACAGGTGCTTAGTTGCTAAGAACGATGAGAGTTGGCTTTGGCACATGAGGCTCGGACACGCCAACATGGATACCATCTCTCGTTTTGCTACCAAGAAGCTCGTAAGAGGACTCCCAAGTATCCCGTTCAAAAAGGATATTGTGTGTGAAGAATGCGAGAAGAGTAAGTTAACAAAGTCATCCTTCAAATCAATCAACTCTGTGAGTACTTCTAGACCTTTTCAACTTATTCATATGGATCTTTTTGGTCCTAGTAGAGTTGCTAGCCTTGGAGGCAAGCTTTGTGCTTTTGTTTTGGTTGATGATTTTTCGAGATTTATTTGGGTTATTTTTCTTGCTTGCAAAAGTGATACTTTTCGTAAATTTGTTGCTTTTTATAAACTTGTTCAAAATGAGAAAGGTTTTTCTATTAACAAGATTAGAAGTGATCATGGAGGAGAATTTGACAATGCCGATTTCAAAAGATTTTGTGAAAAGAATGGTTTTGGACATGATTTTGCTTGTCCACGAACTCCTCAACAAAATTGTGTTGTGGAGAGAAAGAATAGAACCCTTGGCGATATGGTCCGGGTTAGGTTAGACCAATATAAGCTCCCCCAATATTTTTGGACGGAAGCCGTTAATACGGCATGTCATGTTATAAATAGGTTCTTGATTAGACCTATTTCTAAGAAGACTCCTTATGAGCTTTGGTTTGACAAAATTTCCTCTATTGAATATTTTAAAGTTTTTGGTTGTAATTGTTTTATTTTGAATACCAAGGATAACCTAAGCAAGTTTGAAGAAAAAGCCTATGAAGGAATATTCCTTGGATACTCTACTCATAGTAAAGGTTTTCGTATTTTTAATAAAAGAAGTCTTGTTGTCGAAGAGTCAATCAATCTCCTTTAATGAACTTAACTCTTCTACATTCTCCTCTTCCGAGGATATTGATGACATCTCGTTTGGGTTGGAGAACTCCTCTATTGAAGATCGTCCTTCTTCATCTAATAATGAAGTTGTGACTCCAACAAAAGAGTCTCCTCCTCTCGAGCCTCCTCAAAAGGATCTCCCAAAAGAATGGAGATTTGTCACCAATCATCCTAAGGAACTTATCATTGGGGATCCTTCCTCCAGTGTTAGCACTAGATCCTCCACTCGTGATCTTTGTGGAAACGTAGCTTTTATCTCTCAAATAGAACCTAAAAATGTTAATGATGCTTTTCTTGATGAATTTTGGATGATAGCGATGCAAGAGGAGTTAAATCAATTTGAGCGAAACAAGATTTGGGAACTTGTCCCAAAACCTAGCAATCACCCCATCATTGGAACAAAATGGGTGTTTCGAAACAAACTTAATGAAGATGGGTTAGTGACTCGTAACAAGGTCCGATTGGTTGCTCAAGGCTATAACCAAGAGGAAGGCATTGACTACGACAAAACCTATGCTCCGGTTGCACGTCTTGAATCCATTCGTATGCTTTTGTGCTTTTGCTTGTTTTAATGACTTTAAGCTCTTTCAAATGGATGTTAAGAGTGCTTTTCTGAATGGTATTATTAAAGAGGAAGTTTATGTTAAACAACCTCCCGGCTTTGAAGATTTTTAATTTCCTAATCACGTGTTCAAACTCCACAAAGCCCTTTATGGCCTCAAACAAGCTCCCCGTGCTTGGTATGAGCGCCTTAGCTCCTTTCTTGTTTCACACAATTTTTCAAAGGGGAAAGTCGACACAACACTTTTTATCAAATTCCATAATGGCACTCTCTTATTGGTTCAAATTTATGTCGATGACATTATTTTTGGTTCTACTAACAACACACTTTGTGTAGAATTTGCTAAAGTTATGCAGAAAGAATTTGAAATGAGTATGATGGGTGAGCTATCATTCTTTTTGGGATTACAAATCAAACAAGGACCCAAAGGGACCTTCATCAATCAAGCAAAATATACAAAGGATCTCCTCAAGCGTTTCGAACTTGACTCATCCAAATCAATGAGGACTCCTATGGCAACAACGACAAAGCTTGACCATGATGAAGATGGCACATCGGTTGACATCCGTAAGTATCGAGGTATGATTGGTAGTCTACTTTATCTCACTGCTAGCCGTCCTGATATTATGTTTAGTGTATGTCTTTGTGTACGTTATCAAGCAAATCCAAAGAAATCGCACTTGTGTGCCGTAAAACGTATTTTTTGATATCTCAAAGGTACCGTGAACATGGGCCTTTGGTATCCGAAATCTTCATCCTTTGAGCTTCACAGCTTCTCGAATTCAGATTTTGCCGGATGCAAGATTGACCGAAAAAGTACTAGCGGCACATGCCAATTCCTTGCAAAATCCTTGGTATCGTGGTTTAGTAAGAAACAAAATTCTGTTGCTCTTTCAACCACTGAGGCCGAATATATTGCGGCCGGTTGCTATTGTGCACAAATTCTTTGGATGTCACAAACACTTTTAGATTATGCCATTTCTCATTCTTGCACCCCTATTAAATGTGATAATACTAGCTCGATCAATCTCACGAAAAACCCAATTTGTCACTCACGCACGAAGCACATTGAAATTAGACACCATTTTCTTCATGACCATCAACAAAAGGGGGATATCCGCCTTGAGTTTATTGACACCACTTATCAGCTAGCCGATATTTTTACCAAACCTCTCCCGGAAGATCACTTCACTTTTCTTTGCCAAGAACTCGACATTTTATCTTTTGACCCATAAATCTTCTTGGCCGGCACACCGACGGTATACGGCGGTATACCGACGGCATGTCGTTTTTGATTCAGAATTAGGTTCTGTTTCAAAACTCGGCATACCGTCGGCATACGTCGGCATACCGACGGTATGCCGGTTCGCGACGGACATATTTTCTATTTCAAAATCTGGGCCCACTTTTCTTCTTTCCAACTTTATTCCTTCTTCACCTCATTAATTCCCTTCCCATCCATCACTTCCTCCTTTATTATTCACCTCTTCCCCATACCCTAACTTCCAATCACATTAACTACCCATCCCCTCCACTTTCCCATAACTCCTCATTTATCTCCTTCATTTCCAACCCACCCCTTCCATTCCCAACTCCTAAACCGTTAACTTCCTTCCTTCCTCTTTAAAACCCTATTTTTTTTCTTCTTCTCCCTACACTTCTCACCTCAAACCCTAACTTCTTCCTCCAACTTTCTTTCCTTCCTCCATGGCCAATCCCAAGCGTCCCCACTCCTCCTCCACCTTCTTTAATCCCTTCACTCCGGTGGCTCTCCCTCATGGATATGATCAGCGGGTATTCACCTCCTCCTTGGCGGTCGAGACTTGGTTTCAACACTTCGTCCACCATAATGTCTTCAAGGGCCGTACAAACAACTGGAATCTCTTTCCCGGCTATGTCTCTCTATTCGACGAGGCCGGACTATCTTGCCTCCTTCGGCGTCAGTTGTCCGTCTACCCGACCGCCGTCCGTCTCTTCTACTGCAACTTGGTCCCGGACGACGAGCATGACGCCATACAGTCGATGGTCAACGATCGTCATTTCTGACTCACGGCTCGGGACATCGGCAACATCCTCGGCATCCCGGACGGAGGCGAAGCTTTGCCGTCCTTGGCTGCTCTTCACTCTTCGGCGGCGTCCCCCTTCGACGAGTTCTGCCACATCATTTGCAAGGGCCCCAACCCTCCTGCTATCCCGCCCCTTTCCGTACAGCTGGAGCCATTTTACTATGAGCTCCATAGGATTGTGTGCAACATACTCTATCCTAAGGGCGGGAACTATGACGCCATTACCGGCGACGCCCTGGTGTGCATGTACTACCTCTATGCAAGGAAGTCCTTCTCCTTCCCCAAGACTGTCCTTTATACCTTCAAAGGTGTCATGCCAGCGGGGAAGCAGAACCTTTATTACGACTCCTTCATCACTCTCATTCTGGAAGCGAAGCAAGTCGACCTCTCCCTCTGCTCCTCGGACGACGTCCCTTCCTACCTCGCTGTTTCCCGCTCCGCTAGTGGTACCTCCACTTCGCGTGCTTCTTCTTCCCAAGAGACGCCAGCTTCCACTCCTGCTGCTCCCGCATCTACTCCTCCTGCCTCCGGCTGCTACATGCCGCTGACTCAGCAGTATTTCGACATGCGTATATGGCGCATGCAGAGGAACAGATGCGGGCTCACACTTGTGGCCTTGGTGCTCTGATTCAGTCCCGCTTCCATGACCAGGCCTATTTTATTCAGCGCACTATTCAGGACCGGGACATGTTTCTGGATCTGAATCTTCAAGATCCAATGTACCAGGCCTCGCGCTTTTCCGATCCTAATGCTTATGGTTTCATGTACCCGGACGGTATTGATCCTTATGGCACTTTTCACCAGGCTCAGGATGGTGGGGACGATCCGGCTGACGAGTAGGGGTTGCTTCCTTTTGATGGTGGTGTCGAATAATGAGTGTCTTAGTTTTGTATGTTTGTTGTTATTCTGTCTTTTGTGGTCCTTCGTGGACCTATGTTTGGTTGGATCTAGTAGTTTGCAGTCCTACGGGAAGTTGGTGTTTGTCTTTCTCTTGTTGGTAAACTCTCGTAGAGGAGAGTCTTTTAAATTGTCTTATGTAGTATGAGTGTCTTGCATGTATTAATCTCTAACTTCCATATATCAATACATGCTTTTTATTCTATGCTCTTGTCCATATTATTGCTATATCTTTTAATTTCTGTTTTTTTCCCATCATTGACTAAGTGACAAAGGGGAAGAAAACGTATTGAGGGGGCACTACAACAAAAATACCTTTTAATGACGGCTAAAAACCGTCATTAATTAAGAACCATGACGTTTTTTTTTCCAATCCAACCGTTATGAAAACGGGTGTTATAAATGTTTTTGAAAGCGTTATGGATAATTCTTCCAAAAACGTCATTAATAGGTTGAATTTCTGCTACGTTTTATTTTCAAAGCATTATGGATATTTATGTAAGACCGTTATGAATAGTTAATATGGTTTAGAAGTCAGGACATTTTGTAAGCGTTATGAATAGATTATCTGTATATGGTTATTGTATCACATTTATAACGCTCTATACTGCATGTTATACATTCCAAACGCTGCTCAATTCAATTCGTAAACAACCATTTTGATCCATATTCACAACAAAATATTGAAATGTAATATAAAGTACCATTCTCCATTTCATTGTCTCAAAATAGGGTACATCAATATCTCACAGATATAGAGTACTTTAGCTAGCTATATTTCATTGTCTCAAAATAGAGTACTTTAGCTACCATTATACATTTCATTATTGCGAGCAGCTCTGCTTCCGCCCATTCCTCTCATTCCGCCCATGCCTTCAAATAATGACTTGAATATATTGAATGGATTGCTGAAATCCTGAAAGACGTATTTTTCAGATATATTAGATTGCATTAAATATGAGGGTAATGAACCAATTAAAGACAATGAGTTCAAATAATATCCATATATACTGAGATAGTTGAAGGAAAAAATGGACTTGCTCTGAAAGAAAGTGTGCATAAACTGAATTCAAAGAATATGAACTGAGCTTATAATCCCTTTGCATGGCCTGTGCACAAATATGATGCACATCAAAAGGGATACGTATGCGAAGAGATTCTTACACGAACAAAAAAACAAATTGGTTCAGCATTTATTGAGATCAACATAATTAAAGAAAATAAATTTATCAGGACCTGAAGCAAGTCAAATTGTACTCTTCCCTCAACAGTCACTTCTTTGCTTTCTCTAACTCCATATTGTCTGCAAGGAACATCAGATGAGAATTTTAACACAAGAGTTCGTGAAAAATAAAGAACTGTTTTGAGTGATTTGGACATACAACAAGGACAAGTTGATGCACAGGTTAGTAGGAGCGAGACTGTAGTTAGGGTGCAGATAAAGCTAGGGGTAGAGTGTAGACATAAGAGAAAACGGATCGAACTCTGTAAAAACATTCCTTTTGCTAAAGTGACAGGAGATGGACCTAACAGAGGTGAAGATAAGGTTTCATGTAGCCAACCAAAAAAATGGGACAAAGACTTTGCTGCTGTTGTTGTTTATCCAGTGAACATAATGATTCTAGTTAACAATCAAATAAATATTTCAAGTCTATTATACATGATATGATATATAGTTATTTAAATTGTCACTTGAAATATTGCAGAAAGTTTTTTTTCCTTTTCAGAAAGGATACTTTAAACAAAGTAAAGCTAAAACTGCCTTAAAGTTTATAACAACCAGATGTTCGATCCTAATGAACTGCATGCATTTGGAAGACTAAAAAAGTCAAATTATTATGTTCTTTCAGCATTGCTCTAGTAGAAAGGATAATCTAAAGCTAGAACCTGCCTCAATGCTATAACATCCAAAATGTTTGGTGTCAATGAACTGAATGCATTTAGAAGACAAACAACCAAATTGTAATTTTCTTTCAGTGTTTCTTTAGAACTGCATATAATAGAATGAATGGAGGTAAAATGAGCCATGGAAATTTTGAATCTGCAAGAGAGTTCTGAACTATTGTCAATGTACCTAATTCATGTCCAATGTGCAAGAGAGTTCTGAATCTGAACTATCCATCAGCATGTAATATGGGTCCTTAGATCTCTGACTCGCATAAGTTCCAGTTTATGTTGAAATTTTGGTCAGTGAATAATCATTTTGGTATCCTAATTCATGAATGTAAATGTTATATCAGAATATTTGTTAGTTGGACATAGGAATCTAGAAAGCTTGCCACTGGAAACCTTTGATTCTGTGAGTATACATTATTTTACTGAGCGTCTTATTTACATTTAGAAAATATCTGCATTTTAGGATTTTTAATTTAAATCGTTCTATATAGAATTGACTGGGATAGAGACCCCCAATGTCGGTATCGGTTAGTATCGATAGCAGTCGGTATCAGAACGGGACATACTAAACAGTATCAGTATTGGCTGTATCATATCGGTATCAGCCGATACTTCAAAGTTAGATGTTTTGCTGCAAAGTCTAGATGTGGATGCATGTAAGCATCTTTACCTTTGCCTACGGCAGTCTCAAGAGTGGTTATGGAGGCAGCGAGATCGTTAGCCCAAATGTTCCTTCCATCTACAACTCCGGCGAAAAGATATTTGCCAGAAGGGAATCCTGTTTTGATCAAGTCGAGGGTCTTGGTTCCGCGCATAAGATCAAAACCGAAACCTGAGATGCCATTCAAGGCAGTGATGGTCCTGAAAATTTGAGCAACAGAACTTGTAAGTGAACTTCCGAATATTACAGATCACACTGTGATTCATCAGACATGAAATATTTTAAGCCACTAACTTGAATGCCTCGGCGGGGATATCAGCAAAGTAGGTCTCGATGAGCACATTCAAACCAGAGATTGATGATTCTAGTTCCGTGTAGGCTTTGGTAAATGCTTCCAATTGGTGAGCCTCGAGATCTAATATGAGGGTGGGCTCATCAAGCTGGATCTAGGAAGCACCAGCTGCTTTTAATTCAGCAATAACTTCCCTGCGCATATATAATCATGATATTAGTATTGGATGCAAGGAGAGAAATATTGTAACCAGAGGAGGATTATAGGAGCATTCTACTACTATATATGTGTGATGAATCCTTACTTGTAGATGGGAAGAATGCTTCCCAGAAGAGAAAGAAGGGAAAAGGATTTCTCTACTCCTTTGGTGGGCTTCGAGAGCAACAAATATGTCACAGGTCCAATTAGTACTGGAACTGTATCAACTCCAAGCTGCACAGAGAGTGAGTATGAACTAAATTACGATAACACGAGAGGTTTAATATAACACCAAAGAAAGTAATTCTTGGACATAAAGAAGCACGCGGGAAGGATTAGTATCAAACTCACAGAACAAATCAATAGAGGAAAACAAAAAAAATTGCCATGGTGAACATATTAGACATTCTATAGAAAATGTACTCTTTTTCTTCATTAAAAAAAAAAATCTGAAACCATTATGAAATTGTATAGAATCGTTCTGTATAGAATCGTTCTGTATAGAATCCTTCTGCATGCATGTCCGTGCGAAAAAGTCCGGACATAACAAGTCATACACCTAACAAGCCGGGACCTGAGTTACAATTTGGCTGCACAGATGTGGAAGCATGAATCTTTTGGTGGTACCACTCCCTCTCTCAGCCATGGATATGTATCAGAGGAACTAAAACTCTTCATGATGAATCATCTAACATAACTAAAAAATTATTGTAACCTGAAATTTATTAATTATGAATTTTCAGGATCAAAACAGTATATGCAACTCAATGTGCCAAACCATGATCATTGCACACACTACAAAATTGCATTCCCTAGCAAGAAAGCATAAACTTTTCATCGTGGCAATGCTTTTCAGCCGCAAAGATGAAAACTTTCACGAACGGCATCGATAATCATCATGAAAATGTCGTAATCCTAATTTAGCCTCGGATGGAATAATTCTAAACACTAACTACTTACAATCAAGAAATTAGGGAACAAACAATATGAACCCATAACCAAAATGACCAAAGTGAAAGGCTCTGACCAAGGCGAGACTCCCAAGGGGTTTCCACTGAATTTAGTTTCAATCGATAAATTAGGCCACATTCTATCCAAAAATAATACTACTTTTATGACAGACCACATGAAACAATAACAAAAACGATCAAACTAAACAAAAAAAAACTTTGGACCAAGACGAGATCCTCACCGGCGCTTCCGCTGAACTTGGAGACAAATTTTCGTCTCATGTCCCTGGCAGAAACATACTCGCTCTGCAAAACTCGAAACAAAACAACCAAACAAAACTCAGATCAGACCGAATCAATCGCGATGGGGGGAATCGGAACCCTAGAATCGGCAACGAAACCTGGTGGTTGTCTTCGGACGGGTCGATGTGGGCTGCGAGAGAAGGATTGTGGGAGGCCATGAGCGATCGGAGGGCGTCGAGCGGGTCCGCCATGGCGAATGCTACTTCCTGAAACTAGGGTTTCTCGAAGGACAAAATAAAAAAAAGAGAAAACTGATAGGGTTGATCAGAAGGATCCGGAAGAAAACTAATTTTCGAAGAGAAACCCTAATTTGAGAAAAATGAGAGAGAGGGACAAACCCTAATTTTGGCAAGTACTGTAGTGCCCCGACCCGCAAGATGCCTTATGTTGGATGGTTGGTTCGATGAAGCCTTGTTGGACTTGGGATTATGCGAAGGATCGCTTGGAAGACTATACGATCGTGGCGGGAATCGTCCTATGAATGTGAGTAGTGTTGAACCCTTCAAAGATCCTTTAGGTTCACGCTTAAAATAAGGATGAGTATGCTATGTTTCTAGTTGAGTTTGTTCAATAACGCCTTGCATGAAATTTGGAAAGATAATGAAAGATAATAATCACATGAATGTAAACTGTTGTGGCTAAATAAATTGTATGCTTGTACGCTGTTGCGATGAATTACATGACAGGTGAAGGCAAAGTCCCAAATACTTGGGCAGTGAGTATATCGAGCTTTGGCTCAATGAATAGATGGCAAAACAGATGTTAAGACCCAAGAACTGGGCAGTGAGTATGCTTAATTTGCATTCGAATGAATGTATGCTAAACAGATGCTAAGTCCCAAGATTGGGCGGTAAGTACATTGAGTTGGTTGGAAAGATATGGCAAAAGAGATTGGAAAACAACATTCTATTATCCTGTGTCGATATAGAATATTGGTTTCACTAAGACCCTGGATGGGCAGATGATAATGTGAGCATTGGCTCAAGGCAAGATGGCTAGATGGCAAGATGGATGAGAATGATGGTTTTGCTTAGTTTTCCTTATCATGCATTATATGTTTTCTTCTTAGATAAGTTGCATATAGTTGCATGGTCATGGACAACTTGTCGACAAGGTTTCGTTCCTCGAACGGTATTCCTGGGCCATGGAACCCGGTTCGTCCTAGGGGGAACAAGGATGGTGTCGATGTACTGACATCGGGATTGCAGGACTTGCAGTGGGGGCTTGCTACCGCCCACTGAAAGGACGCTAAAATCCCATGGTGCTGAAGTAGTAGCACGGTGTTTCGGAAACCTCCCATGGATTCGCACCCCATTTGGAGTTAGCCGTTCACCAGAAGATGATCCAAGATGGCGTGTCGCCAGTGACCTTCATATAGATAGGTCAGGTGTTAATGATGTCTTATGCAGGCAGAGTAAGTTATTACTCAAATACAGGAAAGGATGTCGGCTGTTGGTAAGAATCACCTGAACGGTGATATTCATATTGAATCATGATATTGTTCCTAACAATGTGTGCAGGCAGAGTAAGTATTATAAATATACAGGGATGGCTACACGACCGTGGGTAAGAATCACCAAAGGGTGATAACTGCATGCTTTAAAATTATGTTGGCTATGAGATTTGCATGCTTTACTTCTTGTCGGCTATAACATGAAATTGACCCTAAGGCAACGAGAAAGACCATTGATAATAATGTTCTGTAACATGATTACTTAGTGTTGTCTTCTTAGGTGAGTTGGGCCAGCACCGCTCGCCAGTACATTGATGATGTACTGACCCACGTTGTGGGCAATATTACAGGTGTTTGCTTGGGGGGAAATCCTGTGAATCAGTGCTTGGCATCGATGAATCGGATGGGTGTGCAGAAGCTCTTCTTTCAAGACGATGTCTTCTGCTATACGGGACATAATGTATGGAACAGTGGAACTCAGATGTACCAGTGAGATTGTAGCCAAATTGGCAAGTCATTGTAAAGAAGTCGGTATATTCATTTGTAGCCTAAAGGGCAAGTGTATACATTCAGTTGGCTACTCAAGAGTCTTGTATTCAGTTGTAAACTCTGTATTCCGCTGCAAGTCTTGTAATCTATTTTGAATATCAATAAAGAGATACATTTCTTCATAAATTGTGTGACTTCAATTTATCTGCTTGGTTCCGCTGCCTTATCGATGCTTTCTGAGAATTACCAGGAACTGTAATGGTTTTGCCTTGTACAAGTGCAATCTAGACTTGTACGGCATCACGCCCAGTGGCTTGTTTTCGATCCTCCGGGATCGGGGCGTGACATAATGGTATCAGAGCACGGCTTTACGTCCTTGGATTCCTATTCGATTTGTTCCGAATCAATATTGCTACTAAGATGATTCTAAGCTGCTTCCGCGATGATTCAAAGATTGCTTCCGCGATTATTCAAAGTTGCTTCCGCGGTGAATCAAAGTTGCTTCTGCGAATACTCAAAGTTGCTTTTGCGATGAAATCAAAGTTGCCTCTATGATGATTCATAGTGCTTCTGCGATTATTCTGTGTTGCTCCCAAACTATTCTATGTTGTTCCCTTGACTGAAAGTCCGTTGATCATTCTAACCTCTCACTGGGTGTTCCATACAATAAGTCTAAATATGTGGGCTGTGATATGTGTGCTTTGTTGGATTTCTAAAAGATACCAAAAAAGAATAACAATGATACGATACGTAAGTTTGTGATGTATGCTGGATGTCTTATGTGTGGGATTCTTTGAATCGATTGTTATGCAGCAATCGATAGTGGGTGATGGCATGGTATGTTGGAACAGAATGTACATGGATTTTAGTGAATGGGAATCGACAGAATCTTGAGTCGATATTTGTGGTCAGCATAACCACTGCAGGATGGATTGTCCATATTGGACGTTGGTTTGATGCGAAGGAATATTGTGTTTGGAATGGCTTGAGCTCTGGGTGGTATATTACATATACCCTTGTCGTGATAAGATGTCCCTTGACCCTTGATGTGTCTATGATTTTGTGATTGCCTTACCTATAAGGTAGTGGGTGGTATCGAATCGTAGCTGAGCTTACGATTGATACATGTTGGCTAGGCGTGTTCCTTGATTGTTAAGTTGGAGGACTGTTGTGATATTTTGATGTGTTCAGATGAACCATCGCTAGACCTTATCGGTTAGCATTATGTTGGGTAATAAGAGAATTGAGAATATGAAATGACGCCTTGGTTGGGAAAGAAAAGAATTTCAGATTCAGGCGAGTACTTGAATCAGTTGGGTAGAAGGATTGTAGGCTTGGTAATGATAGTGTGATGTTGCTATTGAAAGATTTTGCGAGAACAACTATGGACCGAATATTGAACGATGTTGGAATTGAGTTAAAGAAATTGCATGTTGGATATCGACAGAATGGATGGTAATGTTAGACGCTTATCGGGATGTTGCGAATGATTTAGAAGATACAGAGAGTTGCATCGACGACCGAAAAGTTAGAGAATGGGCTTGTGGAATAGATGATCTTAGCACGTGGTGCAGTGTGCTTGAAGGAAATTGATGTCCCGAATTAACAAGTTATGACCCTTGACTATTTTGAGGCATAGAGAATGGGTACTTGTCCCTTGATGTACGAAGAGTAGATGCTCCTTACGAGAGTCGAATGGATAGGATACAAATAAGTATCGAGGTGCAACGATATGTAATAGACCCTGTCAATAGATGATGTTGTCGCATGGATAACAAGTTTGGTGGGATATAGAATTGTGGGATTATGACTTAGCTAATTAAGTTATGTCATATGCAATTGGATGATCGAAGTAAGAATGCTAGATGATTGGTGCTATAGAGATTGGATTGGTGCATGAATAGTAAATCTTCTTATGGAATCAGAAGGAGATGATACAAAACTAATACTGATGGTTAACGTGAATTGCTAAGAGATGTTCGTGTTGGTGTTAGAAAATTTATAAATGATGCCTCGGAAGAAATATAATTGTGTAGTTGTCTTATTTTGTTGGTTAAAAGAGTACGGACCGTATCGATGATCTAAGAATGTGGGAAACGATTATGTCGCGAAGAGACCGTAGGAAGAGATCATAAGTGATAAAGTATTGAGATAACAATATCGGATGATGATTCAGAATAGTTGACCCGATTGAATAGACATATGAGTACGATATGAGGATGCAAGTCGAATTGAACAAGTGATGCTATGTCTATGCAAATGGAAATTGAAAGTTGAATATTCTATTGAGGAGTTTTATATGATAGTTTCGAGATTGACCCATAGAATTGTGGGATAGAATTGTTGGATAGATTGTCGGATAGATTTGGTCGGTTGTGGGTAAGTCTAGAACGAGACTTCGTGGGTATGACTCGAGTATGAGTACGGGTAGAAAGACTTGACCCTAGATTGTTGGCTAGTTGCCTAGATTGTCAGTTGGTTGCCTAGATTGTTGGCTGGTTGCCTAGAGTGTCGGTTTGTTGCCTAGATTGTTGGTTGCTTGATTAAGTCTCAGATTGGTTGGCTATGTTCTTCAGTTGTCCGTGTTGGGTATAAGTTCATAAGATTGGGGTGGTGTCCCATGTCCCTAAGTTGGTCGGACCATAGAGTTGCCTCTATGTTGAGAATTGGTTGCCTCTAAGATAAGAGATAAGTATGTCCCTGATAGCTACTCATCTCATATGCGTTAGCTGAATGTCTGGTTTAGCTTAGATTAGCTGACCGTAGAGACTTGACTATATGCTAATTTGACTGTTGGAAAACCGTAGGATGTCTCTATTGGTGTTGCGTGAGTATAGTTGGAATGAATAAGATGTGTTGGAAGGTAGGCTTTGGAATGGAATAGATATTTAGGAAATTTTGATGTTATAATGTTGGATGGGATGACGGATCATGTTGATTTCGGAAATTGAGTTGCCTTGGTTGAAATGTTGGGAATTGTTAGAACTGGTTGGGTTGGTTGATTAATATTGAGCTGCGAAAATTGTTGGTAGTGCTTTGAGATAGTTGGAATAATTTCATTGACCGGATCAAGATTGAGGATAAGTGTAATGACGGAATTGGATAGTGCATGTAGCCGAGATCGGCGAATGTGAATATGAATGACCCTCAGAATTAATGTTGCTGGAATATGATAGTTGCCTATACGAGAGGATAAATATGTTGGCTTGATCAATACGAGAAAATATTGGAGGACAGCAAGAAATATTACTAGAGTGGGACGATGGTACAATTTGATGGATGAATCAGGATCGAGAGAATTTATGAGTTGCAAACAAAGTGTATGGATGTGAACGATAATGAGTACAAGATTTGACCGATGAGAATCGGGGTATCGAAATAAAATGTTGCTATGGGATTTATCAACTTTGGTGGCATGGATGACAATGAACTTGAAAGGAATACTTGATACATCTAAGTTTGAATATTTTGAAATGTTGGATCGGTTGAGGAAAATTTATCGAATTAGAATTGGCGACATCTATCGTCTTAGTAATTGGTTGGAATATTGAATAAACAAAGTGGGATTATACGAGATGCTTAAAAAGAATTACTGATGTTCGAAAAGGAAGGTACACCGTAGCTCGTTCGTTTTCTCTATCACTGAACTTGGCTGAAGTGCATGTATTTCGGGGACGCCTAAAATATATGTATGATTCCAACTAAGTGGTATGCTGAATTCAAACGAAGCCACGGGAAGGATTATCATGTGCTAAGGATTTGCATGAGTGTCGGAGGAAAGATCAAAGATGGTAAACTATTTTGAATCAATCGAGAGATTGCGGAGAAATATTAGATGGTGCAAAGTTGATCGTTGAGAAGTTTCATGAAGAGTTGGTTGAAATTTTGGGGATGAGTTTTGTTTTAAGTTTCGAGGACGAAACTTTTTCTGGGTGGTATATATTGTAGTGCCCCGACCCGCAAGATGCCTTATGTTGGATGGTTGGTTCGATGAAGCCTTGTTGGACTTGGGATTATGCGAAGGATCGCTTGGAAGACTATGCGATCGTGGCGGGAATCGTCCTATGAATGTGAGTAGTGTTGAACCCTTCAAAGATCCTTTAGCTTCACGCTTAAAATAAGGATGAGTATGCTATGTTTCTAGTTGAGTTTGTTCAATAACGCCTTGCATGAAATTTGGAAAGATAATGAAAGATAATAATCACATGAATGTAAACTGTTGTGGCTAAATGAATTGTATGCTTGTACGCTGTTGCGATGAATTACATGACAGGTGAAGGCAAAGTCCCAAATACTTGGGCAGTGAGTATATCGAGCTTTGGCTCAATGAATAGATGGCAAAACAGATGTTAAGACCCAAGAACTGGGCAGTGAGTATGCTTAATTTGTATTCGAATGAATGTATGCTAAACAGATGCTAAGTCCCAAGATTGGGCGGTAAGTACATTGAGTTGGTTGGAAAGATATGGCAAAAGAGATTGGAAAACAACATTCTATTATCCTGTGCCGATGTAGAATGTTGGTTTCACTAAGACCCTGGATGGGCAGATGATAATGTGAGCATTGGCTCAAGGCAAGATGGCTAGATGGCAAGATGGATAAGAATGATGGTTTTGCTTAGTTTTCCTTATCATGCATTATATGTTTTCTTCTTAGATAAGTTGCATATAGTTGCATGGTCATGGACAACTTGTCGACAAGGTTTTGTTCCTCGAACGGTATTCCTGGGCCATGGAACCCGGTTCGTCCTAGGGGGAACAAGGATGGTGTCGATGTACTGACATCGGGATTGTAGGACTTGCAGTGGGGGCTTGCTACCGCCCACTGAAAGGACGCTGAAATCCCATGGTGCTGAAGTAGTAGCACGGTGTTTCGGAAACCTCCCATGGATTCGCACCCCATTTGGAGTTAGCCGTTCACCAGAAGATGATCCAAGATGGCGTGTCGCCAGTGACCTTCATATAGATAGGTCAGGTGCTAATGATGTCTTATGCAGGCAGAGTAAGTTATTACTCAAATACAGGAAAGGATGTCGGCTGTTGGTAAGAATCACCTGAACGGTGATATTCATATTGAATCATGATATTGTTCCTAACAATGTCTTGTGCAGGCAGAGTAAGTATTATAAATATACAGGGATGGCTACACGACCGTGGGTAAGAATCACCAAAGGGTGATAACTGCATACTTTAAAATTATGTTGGCTATGAGATTTGCATGCTTTACTTCTTGTCGGCTATAACATGAAATTGACCCTAAGGCAACGAGAAAGACCATTGATAATAATGTTCTGTAACATGATTACTTAGTGTTGTCTTCTTAGGTGAGTTGGGCCAGCACCGCTCGCCAGTACATTGATGATGTACTGACCCACGTTGTGGGCAATATTACAGGTGTTTGCTTGGGGGAAAATCCTGTGAATCAGTGCTTGGCATCGATGAATCGGATGGGTGTGCAGAAGCTCTTCTTTCAAGACGATGTCTTCTGCTATACGGGACATAATGTATGGAACAGTGGAACTCAGATGTACCAGTGAGATTGTAGCCAAATTGGCAAGTCATTGTAAAGAAGTCGGTATATTCATTTGTAGCCTAAAGGGCAAGTGTATACATTCAGTTGGCTACTCAAGAGTCTTGTATTCAGTTGTAAACTCTGTATTCCGCTGCAAGTCTTGTAATCCATTTTGAATATCAATAAAGAGATACATTTCTTCATAAATTGTGTGACTTCAATTTATCTGCTTGGTTCCGCTGCCTTATCGATGCTTTCTGAGAATTACCAGGAACTGTAATGGTTTTGCCTTGTACAAGTGCAATCTAGACTTGTACGGTATCACGCCCAGTGGCTTGTTTTCGATCCTCCGGGATCGGGGCGTGACAAGTACGCCCTTCTTCTCGAGCGTGCGGGTGACGAGAGTCTTCAAATCCATCATCTCTCGAGCGTAACCCATCGCCTCTCGGTGAGTTGGGGAGTTGGGGAGCGGGGGGAGAAGGAGAAGGAGAAGGAGAAAGAGAGAGGATGAGGGCTAGGCTTTTTCTTAAGTGCGGGGAGAAGTGCGGGGGATTTGAGTTTTTAACTTAAATTTTGGTGCTTTTTTCATAACGCTCGTATCACTGAAAGACTATCAATAACGTTTATATTGGACACTATCATAGAATGGAGTCTTGCTGAACTTTGATGACGCTTCTTTATCAGCCGTCATGAAATCCACTTATCAAGCGTCATTAAAAGGTATTTTTGTTGTAGTGGGGAGTTGTCTACCTACGGAGGAGTTACTCCCTGAAGATGCTATCTCTCTATTTTGTCAATTATCAAAATGGGGGAGATTGTTGGCACATTTTATTTTGATATATTAACAGCATCTTCGTAGTTTAGTTTTCTATGTCTTCAGATTCATATCTTCTCAGAAGCTCTACTACATAAAGTCTTTTCTTTCAAGTGCTACCATCCTTTGCATTGAAGACTGAAGCAGATACCGACGCTCCTTGCATAAGACGGCTTCCTCCTGCTTAGAGTCTTCGAGTCTGTACAAAGTCTAGGTATATCTGTAAACACTTAAGGACGGATGACAAAGTAAAAGCATAAGTCAAAAATCAATTTCTTACAGAGCGGCATACCGGCGGTATGCTCCGGCATACCGACGGTATACCATTTTTATCGTCCACAAAGTTGCTGTGACAAATTGTCGGCATACCGACGGTATGCTCCGGCATACCGACGGTATACCGTTTTTATCACCCACAAACTTGCTGTGATAAATTGTCGGCATACCGACGGTATGCTCCGGTATACAGGCGGTATACCGCTTAGTGGACCACAAAAACGTTCTGTGATAAAATGTCGGCATACCGACGGTATGCTCCGGCATATCGGCGGTATACCGTTTTGTTTGCCTGAAAACGTTCTGTGATAAAACGTCGGTATACCGACGGTATGCCGCGACATACCGACGGTATACCGGGTTTCATAAATTTGATTTTTGAATTGCTCTGACTAGCATTAATGGCCGCATTTAATGCTCTCAAACGGTCATTAATTTGACCGTTACTATTTGGCCGGTATACCGACGGTATGCCGCTACATACCGACGATATGCCGGCCTGGCTGTATCCAGAGCATTAAATGCCACCCACTCTTGGTTTCTCTATAAAAGAAAGCTATCTCTCTCATGAGGCTTTCACCAACTCTTGCCATAAATTTTCCAAATAACCAAGAGCTCCACCATTAATACTCTACCAAACTTTTAATTGTCATCCTCTCCCAAAGTGCTAGAGTATTTAAGAGTTATAATTTTTTATTTTCACGTGTTAGAAGATCAACAAGTTCTCTTCTCATTTGTTTGAAGTTGGCGAGCCTTCGTAAGAAAACTCGTGTGTTGAAGTTGGCGAGTCTTCGGATCCAAACTCGTGTTGAAGTTGGCGAGTTCTTCGGATCCAAACTCGTGTGTACTATTTGATTAAATAGTGGATTTAAGCCGGAGAGAGTTCCGGGACTGGATTGCCTCAAGCGAGGATACCAGGATACATCTTGTGTTTGATCTTCTTACTCTTTACTTTTATTTGTCATATATTGCTTCTGTTGCTCTAGTTATTTTTTTATTTCCCTATTCACCTCCCTCTAGGGTTCTACACGGATGTCGGGTGTACAAACTTTTGTACAATGCCGACAGATCGGCGCGTAGGGGTCTGCGCAGGCGCGCAGGGGTCGACGTGTAGGGGGCGCCAGGGGTCGGCGCGTAGGGGGCACCGGATCTGCCGCATAGGGGTCGGCGCAGGCGCGTAGGGGTCGCCGATTCGCCGACGGGTTCAGTCGGGAGGAGGGGCGCCGGATCTGGCGCCGCGCGCAGGCACGTAGGGGTCGCCGATTCGCCGGCGGGTTCAGTCGGGAGGAGGGGCGCCAGATCGGGCGCCGCGCGGGATCCGCGGGTAGGGGTTGGCCGGTGCAGTCGAGCGCCGGATCGAGAGGAGGGGCGCCGGATCGTGCGCAGGTGGAGGAGGATAGGTTTTGGCGGCTAGGATTTTTCTGGAGGCTCTGATGCCATGTAGGAAATAATAATTCCTTGTTCTATTGATAGTGGCTGATTACAATATATATAGTGTTTACATGATTGGGCTTATGGGCCATATTTATAATAGTTACAAATATAATCTAACAACTTATCATGAACGTTAAGCATACTGATATGTTATGAAGTAACTACAACACCCAATCCATTCCAATCACCCGGTCCAGTCCAATCGATCTCGTATAATAGCGATCTAGAATTAAGAACAATCACAAATACACGATTTGATATGAACGTCTGTGGAACAAATATTTTATTATTTATGAGAGTGTATGCTACAATTACAAAAGATGAAGTCATAAGTGATCATAGCTACCAGGACTTAGGATATTTACAAAAGATGAACTCATGTTTTTTAGCTGAAATTTCTCAAAACTTACAATTGAGCATGGGGAAGAGGACATACAATTTGATGACTAATTAAACAAAAAAGAAAGAAAGAAGGAGAAGAGAAAGAAAGAAATTAATTAAACAAAACAAAACTAGGCCTTCAAGTAGTGCAAATACACTTGCGCAGATAATTTGCTAAGACATCTTCCAAAGGCAAGCCTAACTTATCAGCTTCTTGTACCAGTTCCTTTCACTGCTTCTTGCTCATCCTAATCTTTATCCTTGTACGAGTCACGACGATCACCCCTCTCCTCTCGGTACGAACAAATATAATACTTTCACGAGGTGGTCTCATGTTGTCGCTACATGAACTTCTCGGTTCCTCCTCGATATCCCAAGGCTCGTCGTCAGACCATACTCGCAGCGGCAAGAGGCAGTTCCCCATTGTTTGATTGATTTCAGTAATGAATTTCGTTCTTCTTCTCCTCCTTCTTCTTCTTCACTTGGAGTGGTATGTGTATATGTTTGATATAGAAAAAGTTTTGCAGTTTGTAGCTATATATAAGAAGCTATAGCAAAGGAATAACAAAATGGAATTGATTGGGAGACCATAGAATAGAATGGGTCAAGGGACATATATGTAGCTAATATAATATGTTATAATAAAGGACACATGCATGATTAGTGTGTTGTGTTGTCTTACTTTGACATGGACGATGCACATGGTGGCGCCGTACACGCAATCAAATATATGTTATAGCAGCCAGCATGCATGCATATATATGGTCAAGAGAAAGAAAAAAAAGAGCTTAATTCATGTTACATTAATCCATGCATACTAATATTTAAAATTAAGGGATCTAAATGTCGGCCGAGTAAGCATTAAAACACTTTTCAGACTCAGTACCGCATCAATGATTGAAACATGAGAGGCACGTGTGGACCCGCACGTGTGTACATGCATTTGACATCGATGAATTTTTTTTTAGTTTAATTAGCGTCTCGGAGAACTCATTGACAGTGTAAACAACTTAATAATTTATATATCAACAGGGTGTGGGCCCTATAGGGTGGGGGGGGGGGGGGGGGGGGGGGGGGGGTGGAGGGATACGCCCGTATGGTCACACACGGTCACCCCTCCAGACGAACGAAATAGAATTTTTCTTTATGTGACATCTTCTATTATGTGACGCATGACATGGTTGCTGACGTGGCAGCTGACGTGGCAGCTGACATGACAAAATTTAACATTAAAATATTAATATTAAATTAATATTTAATTAACATGATAATTAATATTAAGATTAACCTTAACATGAAAATTAATATTAATATTAAATTTAATATTAACATTAACATTAACATTAGCATTAACATTAATATTAACATTAACATTAACGTTACAATTACCATTACCATTAACATTAAAAAAAATTGGGTAATTAATTTTTGGGTTAAAATTTGTCATGTCAACTGTCATGTAGGATGCCACATAATGGGAGATGGCATCACCCAAATATTTTGGGAGCCAAATGGCATAATTGATATAAATAACAAAAATGCTATTTGGTTCCCAAAAGAATTGGGTGATATCATCTCTCCTTATGTGGCATATAACATGGTTAACGACATGACAGTTGACATAGCAAAATTAAACATTAAAATTAATATTAATATTAATATCAAATTAACATGAACATTCATATTAAAATTAACATTAAAATTAACTTTAACATTAACATTAAAATTAATATTAACATTAAATTAAAATTAGCATTAACATTAAAATTAAAATTAATATCAAATTAACATGAATATTAATATTAGTATTAACATTAACATTAGTTTTAACGTTAATATTAAAATTAATATTAACATTAAATTAAAATTAGCATTTGCATTAACATTAAAAGTAAAATAAAAAATTGGGTAATTAATTTTTTCGGTTAAAATATGACATGTCAACGTCATTGTCAGATGCCACATAATGGGAGATAACATCACCTAAAATTTTGGGAGCCAAATAGCATAATTGTATAAATAAACTTTTTTTTTTTAAAATAATATTGATCGTCTTAGCTTACACCAAGCTTTCTTTAGAAGAGTCGTTATTATTCTACTGTATATAGAGTCAATTTTTGTTCATCCACCAAAACTAGAATATTTGTTCATCGTCCAACAAAAAATTGACACGATTAGTATGTTGTGTTGTCTTACTTTGATGTGGACCATGCACATTGGTGGCGCCGTACACGCAATCAAATATATATTATAGCAGCCGGCATGCATGCAAGGCCGGTCTTGCGATAAGTCGAACAAGACTTGAAATTTGGACAATCCCCTTCTGCTAGAACAATTTTTCAAATTCAGCATGATCGCACCAAAGGTCAGGATTACGGATGACTACCAGAACCAGCGGACAATAACGATCAGAGGGCAACCAAAATTAGCTCCAGGATAGGACAATCCAATCCTCCGGACCGGTCCTGCATGCATGCATACATGGTCAAGAGAAAATTTTTAATTTTAACTTCATGT
This sequence comes from Iris pallida, assembly GCA_029216955.1. Lineage (NCBI taxonomy): Eukaryota > Viridiplantae > Streptophyta > Magnoliopsida > Asparagales > Iridaceae > Iris > Iris pallida. Next base: position 1,139,230 of record JANAVB010037418.1, read on the forward strand.
TACATTAATCCATACATACTAATATTTAATTAGCTATTTAATTAAGGATCTAAATATTAGCCAAGAGTAAGCATTAATTAGAACTCTTTTCAGACTTAGTACTGCATCTGATGATAGCTGAGACACGAGAGACACGTTTGAAAGGTTTGGACCCGCTCGTGTGTACATGCATTTGATATCGATGAATTCTTTATAGTTTAATTAGCATCTCGGAGTACTGGTCACTGACAGTGTAAACAACTTAGGAATTTATGCATGAAACCATATATATATATATATATATATATATATATATATATATATATATATATATATATATATTTGAAATATTGATCATCTTAGGCTTACAAGAAGCTTTCTTTAGAAAGTCATTTTTCTACTATAAATGGACCATTTGTGTTGATCCATTTTTTTTAGAGTACGTTGATGAGTACCAAATAGTCTATTTGAATCTTATCAATCCTTCTCACTTCCATTCCGATCGAGATTCAACTTTATCAATAGCAAGTCTCCAATCATCTTCTATGCGCACAATCTCAAAGGTCATCGATCGATCCAAAATAGGTCGAAGAAAAATAGTCTTTCTTACCATTAGAAGCATTTGCTACAGATCATATCGAACATTCAAATTGTGCCATCAAACTATCCCTCCTTATATGGCAGCTGACATGACATGTTAAACAATATTATGTGTCGACATGCCAATTTTTAACCCAAAAATTAGTTACTCATTTTTTTTCATGTTAATATTAATATTAATATTAATGTTAATATTATTGTTAATGTTAACCAACTTTAATTTTAATGTTAACAATAATTTTAATTTTAAAAATATATCACCTCAGCTATCACATTAATATGCCACCTCATCAGTCCTATAATGAGGGATAATTTGAGGAGACAAATAGTATTATTCTTAAATTTATTCACGAATAGTATGCACGAAGAATTGCTTCAGTTCCTTCTTCGTCATCTTAACCTTGATCCTTACAGTAGGCCGAGTAGGTCTCCTGCAGCTCTGCTATGATTATCAATCTTCTTCTCATCATCATATTCTTCTCCAATATTAGTCTTATTTTTCATACTGCAGCAGTCATCTTCCTCGTCGGCCCACATTCTCTCCGGCACAAGGCAGTTCCCCATTATTTCCTCCAGCTAGCTACAGAGGCGGAGCATAAACTGGACTGTCCGGAACTGTAATCGAAACTTGAAATCAAATAAATACCAAGAACTACTAAGTATACTCTCTCTCTCTTGTAATTAAGAGTTAGTATTGTGAAATCAAATTAAGAAGCAAGCATGTAGTAGGCGTTTGAGTGTTTATATAGGAAGGAAGAGAAGGAAGGAATTGAATGAATGATTGATTGAGTTTGAATGTGGAATGGGAAAACTTAATTTGGTAGGACTGACCGGACCTGCAGCCAACAGCCAAGAATAGAATGGGTCAGTTCATATTAATTATATATATAACACTACTTGCTATTAATTTTATATATATGTACACACATGTGACATGTGATATGCGTGCATGGATTATTAATGTAATTATTTAGAATATCAAATTTGCAAACAGACTGCGTGTGTGTGTGTGTATATATATATATATATATATATATATATATATATATATATATATATATATATATATATATATATATATATATGTGGATTAAGTTTTTAGAACATTGATTATAAAAGCCGCGTTGTCTGTAGCTTTGGTGCTGAACTAGCTGTAGTGAAACCTGCTATATTTATTATTTGTCTATTTAATCAATAAATTTTTAGATATTTAATTGCTAAGAACGTGGTAATTTAATGTATTTTGAAGCGACAAGTCAAAAATGCAATCCAAAATGATGATAATATTATAACTAGTTTTGATGCAATTTATAGTCAAAATTAAAAGTCCTGAGAAGACGTTAGTTTTGCATTCTCCTTCTTCGCGCCATGACCCGAGAATGTTTCCATTTATTGAAAGCTATGGGATTTATGGTTAGGTTATGGCACGGGCGGAGCCATTGGTAGGGTGGGGTGGGCTCAGGCCACCCTAATATTTTTATTTTGGTCAGAGCATATGTCATTCAAGAAGTTAATTTGTGGTCTAAATTCATGTGGGAAAAAATGTCTGACTTGTCTCTCTATCTCCTTCCATTAACTATTTTTTATTATATTCATCAACTCTAACAATATAGCAACAACTGTCCTTTGTGAGAGCAGATCTGTTGTCCTATTTATCCTATTCCAATTTTGTCTTCCTCCTTATTACATGTGGGTTATGGGTGTAGATAATTGGCTGGTGGCCCACATGTAATAGGGAGATGGAAAGAATTGGTACAAAATAAATGTAGTAGCAGATCTGCTCCCGCTCTTCGTCTCTCTTAAATATACCCATTGCGCTCTTGAGGAGAGGGATTCAGGAAGACACGCTGTGAGGTCTGGTAAATCTTCATTTTCTCCTCTCTAGCTCTATCAAGTTGTAATGCTTTATTAAGTATAGTTTCACTTTGACTGGACTGATCTATAGAACGAACACGGATAAATAGTTTTGTTTTTGTCAGGTTTTCATTTTTTATTATATTGGACATAGTTTTTCATTGGCCAAATACGGTACGGTATGGATACGATGAGATATGTATGGACATGATGGTACTGACACAACATCCATTTTATAAAAAAATTTATGATGTTTTAAGTTCAACCCAGGGTAAACTAAAATCTTTGCTCCGTCCTTGGATTAGGGTCAAACGGAAGAGATCAGCAGTCATGTCATATGTCACGTAATAGAAGATGGTATCGTCCAAAAATTTTGGAAGACAAATGACATTTTTGGATTTTTACAGTTGTGCCTCACTCACATTTAATATAGTAATGCTACATGAACCACGGTCTCTAAGAAGTACAATTTGATTAAGAAATAGCTGACAAAAGAAAAGAGGATAATAATATAATATAGACGTTGCTACGTGGACCGTGCTTTTGGCCCACAGTTTTGGTCCGTAATCCACGTGACAGCCTCCCATTGGCAGGTTTAACAACAGTGGTCTCTACACACGAATAGGAGGAGTAGGTCCGCGGTCACGCCAGCGGACAGAAACCGCGGGCCATTAATCACTTCCGTAATAATATTATCTGATATGTGTCTAATGTAATAAGTTAAGAAATAGAGCATAACCCCAAAGAATGTCTCCTATATATAATAAACCACTGAAAATACTGTATATTATATATATTAACCTAGCTAGCTAGCTAGCTAGCTAATAATGAACAATTTTCTTTGCTCAAAGAACATACATATTTGCATCAATCAACATCTTCTTCTTCATTGAGCTAGTACTGTAGCAGTCCTTGTAGCAAGCTAGCTAGCTACTCCTCTCCTTCTTCTTCTGCTATACTCTTCATCGGTACTATTCGTCTGGAGCTGCTGGAGGAGGAGCGTTGCTGCTGCTGGAGGTTCGGCAACCAAGCACTTTGCTGCTGCGCAAATCGCCTCAGTTCCTTCTTCGTCATCCTGATCTTTATCCTTACGGCTTCCCCTTTCTTCACGTCGGTATCGCTACTTTCGCAATGCTTCCGATCTTCTTCGTCGTCGTCGTCGTCGGCCCACATTCTCTCCGGCACAAGGCAGTTCCCCATGATCAATATATATATACTCGAGATGAATATATACTTTCCTTGAGGAATATATATTTGATTTGAGCTAGCTCGATCGATCAAGCTAATAATTAAGTTAGTTAGTATATATTGAGAAGAAGAAAAAAAATCTAAGAAGTGTTTATATAGTGGAGAAGAAGGAGTACGTGGACTGGGTTTTGAATGTGGAATGGAAAATCTTTTTGGTAGGCTATAGGTGACCTTGACCAAGAAAATATTGAAGAGCTATAGAGAGAAATGCATGGTCAGACTGACATATCCTTCTTTCCTTGCCATACTTATAACATGTGACATACGTGCATGCATGCACTGCATGGATATTGCATTAGCCCCAACGTTGCATGAATTAATTAATTAAATATATACACACACAGAAGAGTAATAATTAGATTAGATGTATGAGAAGAGCTCATGAATGAATATATGTTGATTAGGACATTAATCTTAGTTAGTTCGTCTTAAGAGACCTACCATAAAGAAGAGGGGCGTTGCAAATTTTGAACAAAGACCAGCTGTTCATTGTCTTGAAGTACATTCTTGATCATTCCTAAAAGTTGGGGGAATTTATAATTAATTAATCCCATATCTTTCAAAGATGTGGATAAGACAAGAAACACTGAGCACACAACGATATAGACATGCAAAGACCCTGCGCTTGTCCTGAAATAAGTCTGACAAGTCTTCAGGTTTACACAACCTCTTCTGCATAGGACAACTTTCAAGCTCGACATGATTCTAATAGACGTTGGGATCGCAGATGACCCTCTAGAATTGGTCCACAGTAATGATCATTAGACAACCAAAACTAGTTCTGGATAGGACAACCAAACTCTGTGGGCCGGCCTGCATAGATCGACAGCTATTTTGTCCTGAGTGTATTTTCGAAGTACTATCATGATCGTGTCGTGTCCGGTGTGTAAAGCTAGTACATGTCATGCACGGATTTCGGAGCATTTCGCACATCATGAGGCTTTATATATGTCGCATAGCAGACTGGTGCATACTTCATGGAAACATATGGAGATGTTTTTGTTGTGATCTCTTTCATTCCCTCTCTATCTTTTTCCTGACTGGCGACGTTTCATTCTAGAAGGACACGAATTCAACGATTTCATTCTAATAAACCCTCTGAACAGAAGAATGCAATGAAATTAAGCAAGCTCTATTTGATGTAGACGTGTCCACATGGATTCTCATTTCTCAGGCTACTTTTTATCAAGAATTATGGAAGCAATCCTTTTAGTTCAAAAGTTTTTTCTTTTTTCTTTCTTCCAACTCATATCTATAGATAAATCATGATCAATTTATGTGTTTGAAGATCTTTGGAAAGCAGTAAAACTCAAAGAACCAAAGTTAATTCACGCAGGGGCGGATCCAGAAACTAAAACTGTAATAGACTACAACAGATTCGGGTGGACTAGAGCTGGGATAACATATATTAAAAAAATGAAAAATGAAAAAAAAAACATATGAAAAAAAAGAGTAAATTTGTTTTTGGGGGTGGGTTGGAGCCCAGTACCCCACCAATAGTCTGGATCCGTCCTTGAATCTATGAGCTATAATATTGAACTTTAGACCGATATAACTCAAACAAGAAATTGCTTATTATGTCCTAAAGCTATATTATCATCTCTCTATGCGTCATCTTTCCACTTTTTATTCCTTGCAGAAGCAAACTTTGTAATTACCTCCTTTTCGATTCTTAGTCTTGGATGCACAACCGGGATGCGAGATACAATCCAATAATTTTCACCTTAACGCATATATATTCATATGTGAGTCCGAGCAATTAAGAAAATATTCAATATATTGTCATCTCAATTCATTCTACCACCAAACTAAACCAACACGTTCATCCACACAACTACTAGGCACCAATCACATGTGTCATGTCCACCTTGGGTCCGACCGTTAGACCTACCTTTGAATCCAATCTGTATAATATCTCCAACATTAATGCAACCTCAAACAACCTTATGGAGCTCCACCACAGGAGCAAATTCGTATAATATATGTACTTTGTTAGTCCTTGTTCTGAACCACCTTATGTTGGAATTATTCAATAATTAAGGGACCACACATGTAAAATTAATTGTGTTTGGGCTATCTAAATAATTAAGCCAAACTAAAGTGGTCTATTGAAAATTGGCTTAAGGGTATAATTGTCATGGAATTAATGTGTAGATATCGGAGATAATTCTAATTTGATGAGGGGCCAAATTAGAAATATCAAAACATATAAATATATTTATTCATTAGGGTTATGGTTCCCAACTTATACGGCCACCAAAGAGAAGTTTTCTCTTTTTCTCTTCTGCATCCCCATCAACAGAAAGAGAGGAACAAAGGATTCGGATTCTTCTTTGTCATTAAGGATCGTAGCAAGTTGGAAGATCGAACCCCACAAAAGGACGATCGCTTCAAGATCCATCAAGCCTAGCAATGGATTCAGATACGCTTCCGTATTTAGTTTTGTTCTTCATCTCATGAATCGACATGATACATCAAATTTCTAACAAAGTGGTATCAGTGCCTCCCTTGTTTTGATTCATGAGATCGAAGTTTAAGAATCAATTTATTTTTAATCACTACCAAAATATGGCAAAATTGCGACAAATTTAGCGACTCCATGAGACGTCGCTAATTTTTGGGAATTTAGCGACGTGTAAATGTGACGTCGCTATCCGTCGCTTGTGGCGACTACTAGCGACGAATAGCGATATTAGTATATTAAATGGGAACCTGCGTCGCAATTTCGTTGCTACACGTCGCTAATTATTTTAACATAGCGACGCGTAGCGACGACAGTTATTGACGTCGCAGTATATTAATATTCAGCGACGTCCCGTGCGGACGTCGCTAAATGTTTCATATAGGGACATGGACCCGAGGGTTTCTTTTCTATTCGCGGCCGAAATTTTTTTTCGCCCCAAAAATTTTTCTCCTCCTCCGGCGCTCCTCCTTCTCCTCGTACCCTCCTCCGACGTTCGTACCCTCCTCCGGCCTCCTCCTCCTCCGGCCTCCTCCTCCTCGCACCCTCCTCTGGCCTTCTCATCAGGTAGCCCCCACCATCTCTCTCGCCCTCTCTCTCTCTCTCTATAGGGCACTGCTAGGGAAGGGAAGGGAAAGGAAGGGATGGCCTTCTCCTCAGGTTGCTTTAATGGCACTTGCTTTCATCCTCAGTTATGGTGAGACCGAGACTTTGAGAGGGGGATTTGTTTGTATGGGGTTACCCAAGGTACTGACTTGGATTTATTTGGGTGTGTGGGTGTCAGTTAAGTAGATGAAGAGAGTGGATTTGCTTGAATGTATCAGACATTGCATTTTATATATTTTGTTGTTTGAAGCTTGATATCAAATGCATGGGTCCCCATGTAATATCTATGGTGAAGGCTTTGAGAGCATGGGAGTTTGTAAGGGTTTACATGTATCAGTCCTTCACTACCAGAATAAGTCGTTTTAGCGACGCCTAAAGACGTCGCTAAAACAACAATTTTCGTCGCTAGAAATATTTTGCGACGAAATTACCGACGTTTCGTGCTGGTCGCGGAAATGTAAGTCGCTGATCTTCTAAACGTCGCCAAACGTTGCAATTACCGACGTTTGCCGACGTATATATACGTCGGTATAGTGCCGACGTCTACCGTCGTTTCGTCGGTGGCTTTGCGACGTAATATTTCGAGTCGCTAGGAGTCGGTACATTTACCGACGAATTACCGTCGAGTCGTCGGTGATTTAGTGACATGTCCTAAGTCGCTAAACGTCGGTAAATCCTGGGATTTCCTGGGGATGATTGCCGACGTGCACCGACGTTTATCGATATTATCCGACGTATAAAGACGTCGGTAAACGTCGGTGCCCTGGATAATATCGCTTATCTACCGACGTTTACCGACGCAATATTACGTCGGAGGACGTCGGTAAACGTCGGTAAACGTCGCTAAATCTGCAAAAAAAAAAAAAAATACAGAATGTCCATTTCTCCCTGCAGTTTAAAAAGCTAACCATTTCTCACTGTAGAATAGGATCCAAACAATCACATAATGTCCATTTCTCACTGTACACAGGTTTCAGTCCCTATAACCAAGTCTACAACAATCACACAATGTTCAGTTCTCAGAATGTCCAATTCTCACTGGACATAGATTTCAGTCCCTATAAGCAAGTCTACAACAATATTACTTCACAATATGAAGCTTGGTCGACTACTTTCCGACGATACTAATCCGAAATAGTATATAATAATCCAAGTATGGGAACGAATGGCTCAGAACACAACCCAAAATTCATTCTAGCATACATTAGTGTGAATCATCTATGTTCTGTACATATGGTGTAGTATATGTTCTTATCGTAGCTAGTATCTGAAGGATATAACAGAATCAAGATGAACTCATATAATGTAATACTAAGACATCATCTACTACTATATAAGATATAGTGATAGGTTGTCGTATCATCATTGCCGAGGGATGAGGGTCGGAGGACAGTCAACTTTATCTACGTATACATAGTTTCTACCTCGCCAGTCGAATGGCTTAATTGCCAAGTATGAGAACGAATGGCTCAGAACATAGCCCAAAATTTATTCTAGCATACATTAGTGTGAATCATCTATGTTCTGTACATATGGTGTAGTATATGTTCTTATCGTATGTAGTATCTGAAGAATGTAACAGATTCAAGATGAACTCACATAATGTAATACTAAGACATTATCTACTTCTATATAAGATATAGTGATAGGGGCTCGCCGGAGGAAGGATAAGGGGCTCGCGGTGGAGGAGGAGGATGAGCGGCGTCGGAGGGAAGGGGGTCGGGCTGTCGTCGAGGTCGGAGAAGAGGGACGGGAACAAAAAATTTGGGGAGAGGAAGAAATGAAAAGTCGAACCGAGGAAACCCTTTTTATCAGAAATTAACGACGTCCGCAAATACGTCACAAAGCATCGGTATTCGTTTTATATTCGGCGACGTAATAATCTTTGCGACGCTAAACGTCACTGAACTAATAAAACTAGCGACGTTTTCCGACAAATCAACGACGTTGGTTTTTATTACACTAAAGGTAGTCGTATTATGTCGCTGTTTGTCGCTATCAGCGACGTATTGTGACGCATACTTTCGGAGTCGCTATCAAAGAATGGCTCAAAACACAACCCAAAATTCATTCTAGCATACATTAGTGTGAATCAACTATGTTCTGTACATATGGTGTAGTATATGTTCTTATCATATCTAGTATCTGAAGGATATAACAGAATCAAGATGAACTCACATAATGTAAAAGTAAGACATCATCTACTACTATATAAGATATAGTGATAGGTTGTCGTATCATCATTGCCGAGGGATGAGGGTCGGAGGACAGTCAACTTTATCTACGTATACATAGTTTCTGCCTCGCCAGTCGAATGGCTTAATTGCCAAGTATGGGAACGAATGGCTCAGAACAAAATCCAAAATTCATTCTAGCATATATTAGTGTGAATCATCTATGTTCTGTACATATGGTGTAGTATATGTTCTTATCGTATGTAGTATCTGAAGAATGTAACAGAATCAAGATGAACTCACATAATGTAATACTAAGACATCATCTACTACTATATAAGATATAGTGATAGGTTGTCGTATCATCATTGCCGAGGGATGAGGGTCGGAGGACAGTCAACTTTATCTACGGCTACATAGTTTCTGCCTCGCCAGTCGAATGGCTGCAGGGACTATGTCCTGATCACCATGTCGTACCGTAAATTAATACAAATGGAGCTGGAGCCAAAATACAGAAACCAAAATATGATATCCACCTCAAGTGTAGAGTCGAGGGAGAAGAACTTTTCCACCCTCTTCCTCTCTCACGCTATCAACGTCACAACTTTTCTACCTCAAGTTCTGATCAAACATTTTCCTTCTCCTCTCCTCCACCATGGCTCTGAACCCATCTGCTCCTCCCTACTTTCCTTCTTCTTATTTGACTCTCTCAGCCACATATGATATCCAGCTCAAGTGTAGAGTCAGGGGAGAAGAAGTGGACAGAAAGAGGAGGAGGAAGCAGCACAGCCAGCGGCATGACCCGAAGGAAGTACATAGATTTTTTTCAACATACGTAGGAGAACTATAAGGATATATCTTTTCACAACATATCACCTTGTCAAAGACCCTTAATGCGACAACCATGTTACCGCGGTGTCGGAAGACTAACAAGTCATAATTTTCTAAGCCGTGTGTTTTGACATAATCCTCCAACCGGATTTCAGTTCTATGTAATAATGCAAGATTACTACATAGGAGGAAAGAGTTGGGAGGATTATGTCAAAACACACGACTTAGAAAATTATGACATGTTAGTCTTTCGACACCGCGGTAACATGGTTGTCACGTTAAGGGTCTTTGACAAGATGACATATTGTGAAAAGATATATCCTTATAGTTCTCCTACGGATTTAAAAAAAATATCTGTACTTCCTCCGGGTCATGCCGCCGGCTATGCTGCTTCTCCCTCCTCTTCCTGTCCACTTCTTCTCCCCCGACTCTACACTTGAGCTGGATATCATATGTGCCTGAGAGAGTCAAATAAGAAGAAGGAAAGTAGGGAGGAGCAGATGGGTCCAGAGCCATGATGGAGGAGAGGAGAAGGAAGATGCTTGATCAGCATTGTCTTTCGGATCGTCCTCATCAAGGAATAACGGGCTGCTCAGCGTGCCCAGTTTCTTCAACTTCTCGCTGGCTGCAGAGTCGAAATGGGAACGGGTCCTCTTTGCCGGTCCGGAGCTCTGACTCGCACTCGTCGCCGTGCAACCGGTTTCCTCTCCTCCTCTGACGTGGGTCATAAGAAAAGAAATTTCGTACCTCTTCTTCACATAAACATCATTGCCGCCTTGTACTCGAGCCTCCTCGCCTGTGACGCTATCCAACTTCTCGGAGTCATCGGAGAAGGAGTCGAATGAGTCGGTGGTGATAGCAGATGATTGCAAGACAGGAAGCGAAAAGACAGGGCTATAGAAGATCCAGGGTAATCAGGCTACGCTCAGGTCTGGCTACGCTCAGGTCTGGCTACGCTCAAGTCAAGCTACGCTCAGGTCTGGCTATGCTCAAGTAATACGCTTCCAAAAGGCAGCGTATGTACTCAATACGACTCCTCGTCAAGCAAGCGAGCGTATGCGAGTCATACGCCTCCAAAAGGCAGCGTATGGGGTCCGTACGACTCCTTGTCAAGCAAGCGAGCGTATGCGAGTCATACGCTCCCAAAAGGTAGCGTATGGGGTCCATACGACTCCTTGTCAAGTAAGCGAGCGTATGCGAGTCATATGCTCCCAAAAGGTAGCGTATGGGGTCCATACGACTCCTTGTCAAGCAAGCGAGCGTATGCGAGTCATACGCTCCCAAAAGGCAGCGTATGGGGTCGACTGCGCTGCGCTAAAGAGCGCGTGCAGCTCAGTGGCACAAGCTAAAAAGCTCGTGCACTGCTCACTGTCTTCTCCAAATCAGCAAGAACTCCATGGTTTGAACCCAAAGCTTCAAAAGTCCTTAACTTGGTCAAAACAAGTCCAAATCTAACTTTTTAAAGGTCAAAATTGGGTAGAATAAAATTCTCAACAACATGGAACCATCAAAACTCGAAAATAACAAGGTTTAGTAGATCAAAACCCAAGATTTTTGAAAATAATTTAAACTTAGATCTACAAGAATCTAGCCATGAAAAGAGAAAATATCAAGTACTAAAGTAAGTTAAAATGTTGCTAAGAAGAGAATGGAACAATAAAATTCGGGTTCCTCCATGAAGCAAGATGCACTTGCCTAAGGGGTGTTCTTGGTTGGTGGTGGGTTTAATGGAGAAGGAAGAAGAGATTAATGAAGAGAGATAAGAAGAATAGGTAATAAATATGAGTGGTGGTGGTAGGTAGGGGGTTCACCTCCTTGGTTCATGATGAACCAAGAGCAATCCCAAACCGAACCAAGCCAACCCAAACCAAGCCAACCCAATCCAAATAAAACCAAGCTCCACTAATCAGAATTAATCCATGAACGATAAATGACAATTAAACCACAATGCTAAATATGAAAATAAACCACAACTAACTAATCAAGGAAAAGAGAAATACGGGTCAGAAATACGAACACGTATAAAATACGTATCACAAATTTCGGGGCACTACACATCGCAATAGCGACGTATTGCGACGTCGTGTTGTTTTGCGACTAGGTTAATCGCGACTACGTCCAAACGTCGCTAAATACGTCTCTAATTGAAATTAGTGACGTATTTTCCCTATTTAGCGACGTCCTGAGACGTTGCTGATTTGACAGATTTTAGTAGTGAATGTTGTTTGAGGAACCATATATCTTCGATAGAATTTAATTTAGGTTTTCTATTGTTCTATCAAAAATTTGTTGATCCACCACTAAAAGATTTGTTTGGCTAATATGAAAAACTTGTTTTTTTATTTATTTATGTTGTTCGAATAATTTTGGTGGTCTACCGGACAAAATTTTCAGTAACCATGCTTGAAGACTTTATTTCGTTTCAATGGAAAAGATTGTATCAATCCCTTGCTTTGGAACTTTATTTCGTTTCAATGGGTTAATATGGTTATGTTATTAGCATTTGTACTATAATCAGACTATTATGGTCGTCCATCTCCCAGTAATACATTAGCTATAGTTCATTCCTTTCAAAATTTCAAGCTATCATTCATTTTGCTAGAGTTTGGTGGAATTATGCTCCTTTATTTAGTATATGACGTCGTTCCTCCACAACAGAGTTTAATGTCTCATTATGCACACAACAGAGTTTTACCTATTTTGTACAGTAATAATCTCTTAATTCCTAAGATATGGAGACATGTGATGATGACGGTATAATTTTTCCATTATATATATTAAATATAGCATGTATTGAAGCAACTATGTTTTCAGCCTCTCTATTAAACAGGTTAGCAACTATAGAGAAAAGAATATTTATTTTCACTTATAAGGTTGTGGTGATAAATATATATTGGCAAACATGTAGGTCATTAAGGCTTACGTTTTCCTATAGTTCAGACAATGCTAATCAAGAGAGGACAATACATATAGTTAGCTATCGCTAACGATACTTTTGTTGCCAAAATAGCTTAATAAGAAAATATAGAACTCCATGACATTTCTTTTACGTATTGGAATATTTGTATGATGTCCTATATGTTGTTGTTCTCTGGATGCATATTTTTAATAAATTATTATATAAATGTTGTTATGTTGATAATGCTCAAATTTTGGCAAATTAAAATTCATACTTATGCTTTTGATTACTAAATTTGAGTTATAATCTTGTAAATATGCATGTACATAAGGTTTTGGACATGATTCGGTTTAAAATTTAGTCAACATTCAAATTTTTGGCGCCTTTTGTGACTAGCAATGGTTGTCTAATATTTAAATAGACTCATTGAAACAAGATGTCGCCAAAGTGACATCTCTTGTGTAGATAGTCTATGAGGGATGTTGGATGTTTATGTGTGTACATTCATGCGGATATTAACCATCCCAAAAGAAGGTTAATATTTGGCCGAATTGCACACATACTTGTGATGATAAATGTGTGACAATTATAAGATTTACATGTGAATAATAACCCAATCCAAAGATATGCTTATTATTTGATATGACTTATTGTTAACGTTTGATTATTACACCAAGAGTACCACTTGCAGTTAATATCACTGTCCAAAGACTTGATATTAATGATGTACTAGGTATCTTGAGATGGCGTTCACCATTACTTGAATTTCTTTGACTATATTTTACGCTCTGGTTATTAATAAGAGCATGTCTGTTTTGTTGCTTTGTTATCTTTACACTTAATGTTGTTAAAATATCTGTCAATAAGATTTTAATTTTCATGTTTAATGGGATAAACTTTAAGGCAAATGAAAAATGAATACAGTAGCTGTAAGGGTCCTTCACAAAAGAAACATTAATATAATTATAAGGGTTATTTCTTTTGTGATAAGGCAGGACACATAAGGTAGAAATGTATAAAGTACCATGCATGACGTATAAAGAAAAGTACATTTCTAAATTTGGTTTGTTCTGAGGTTAATTTAGATTTAGTACCTAGAAACACATGGTGGTTAGATTCTGGTGCTACTACCCATATTAGTGTTTATAGACAAGGTTGTCTGAGCTACCGAAAGCCAATTGATGGTGAAAGATACATCTATGTGGGTGACGACAAATCGGTAGAAGTGAAAGCAATAGGACATTTTAGGTTATTTTTTAGAAACCGATTATTATTTGGATTTGATAGACACTTTTATTGTACCATCTTTTAGACGAAATTCAGTTTCAGTTTTCTTAATGGTCAAATCTGGTTACCATTGTTCATTTGGAAACAATAAGTTTAGTATATCTTTAAATTCAAATTTTATTGGTAACGGTTCCCATAAGGTGTATGATAACCTATATTTACTTGAAATTATTGCATCTTACAATAAAATCTTGCAAGTGGAGTCATGTGGTACTAAACATAAAATTAACAATAAATATTTTTAGCCTCAATATGACATAAGCGATTAGGTCACATCTCTAGAAATAGAGTTGAACGACTTGTGTCTGATGAGATTTGGATTTTATTGACTTTATATACTTTAATGTCTATATTAATGTGTAAAGAAAATACATACTAAAGTTCAAATGTAAGCAGATACTTTATTGGCTATGCTGACAAATCAAGGGGTTAATAATTATACGATCCCACACACACAAAAAATTGAGACGAGAAATGTAATAGTTTTTGAGGATGTTGAGTTTGGGAGAGAAATAAAGTCAGGATCATTGTCTTTGAGAAGGAATCAATTACTATTCCTACTATCACTTTTGACGATGTGCAGGATTCTATACCTGTCATGATCAAGAAGTGAATTCGGAGCCTCAATAAGAAAATGTTGAATTACCTCTATAAGTCGTTGTTGAGATACCTTAACAACGACAACATAGCGGCACCCCATTCAAGATAAGGTAATTATTCTTAAGGAACAAACTCAACAACCTCAAGAACCGGTAATATTAAGATGGTCCACCAGAGAAAGGAGAAATATAATTTCGGGAAATACTTGTCATATTCCTCTAGGAACGTGAGAAAGATTATGGATGCTGGAAGATGATCTAATCAACTTCCGTCAGGCCATGGAAAGTTCCAGTTCTCAAAGTGGATTGATACAATAAATAAAGGGTATAAGTCCATGCAAGATAATAAAGTTTAAGAACTTGTCCCATTACCAAAAGGTATGAAGTCCATTGGTTGCAAATGATATTTAAAACCAAGAAAGATTTGAAAGGATAATGTGGAGAGGTATAAAGTACGTCTTGCAGCTAGTGACTTTACTCAAAAATTAACGATTGATTTTAAAGAGACTTTCTCTTCGGTATCTTTGAAAGACTCTTTTAAAACAATCACAACACTTGTTGCACATTTTGATCTTGAGTTACATTAAATGGATGTCAAAATTGTGTTTTTCAATGGTAACATCGACGAAACAATTTATGTTGCATGCAAAAAACTTTGTGTCGAAAGACCCAAAGAAGATGGTTTGCAAATTGACAAAATCTATTCATGGACTCAAGCAGGATTCTCGTCGAAGGTACTTAAAGTTTTACCAATGATTATCTCGTTTGGTTTTTGAGATAAACACTATTAAAGATTGTGTATATCACAAGTTCAGTAGGAGTAAACAATTTTCTTTAGTTATATATGTTGATGACATACTGCTTGCCAAAAATGATATAGGTATATTGTACGACACTAAAAATTTCTACCAAATAACTTTTAGAAAAAATATCTTGGTGTCGTTTCTTTTGTATTAGGAATCCAGATATACCGTGATCGTTCTCGGGATATTCTTGGATTATCACAAAAGATTTATATCAATAAAGTGCTTAAAAGATCTGGCATGCAGGAATGCAAACAAGATGACAATCCTTTCGTTAAAGGAGATAAGTTCAGTCTCAGTCAAGGGCCCTAAGATAAGTCTTAAAATTAAGAAAATAAAATAGATTTTCCATTCAAGACCAGTGGTGGAAAGTCTAATGTATGCTCAAGTATATACGCGTTAGGATATTGCGTACATAGTCAGATGTTAGGCAGATATTTTAAGCAAATATGGATGGATCATTGGGTAACAGTCAAACTACTTAAGTAATTAATAGAGAACAAAGAATTATATGCTCTTTGTAGGAGATCGAATATTTTTGGAGATCATAAGGTATTTCGACTCCGATTTTGCTGGATGCCAATACAGCAGGAGATCCACATCAGGTTATGTTGATTGGTGGAGATATATTTTAGATTAGTGTCAAACATGCACTCATAATTTCTTCTACCATAGAAACAAGGTTTATAACATGTTGTTAGGCATCTATTCAGGGAATATGGTTGTAAAATTTTGTCACAAGATTGCACCTACAGTACGGTGTTGAAAGACCAAATAAATTATGGTATGACAATAAATCAGCAGTATTGTATTCCAATAACAACATAAACTTGTATAAGTCAAGGATATTGACATAAAGTTTCTAGTTGTGAAGGAAAGAATTCAGAATGGTTAAAATGTCCATATAATACATTCGAACAAACTCCATGTTAGCGGATCCGCTCACAAAAGTATTATCACCCAAGGTCTTTCTTGAGCATACTGCTCATATGGGTGTTAATTAAGAATATGGCAATACAGTGGGAGTTTGTATTTCATGCATTTGGGTGCTATTTGGTTTTGGACACATTTATGTATTAAAGTATTTTGGATATTTATCTGATCAGATATATGAAAATTCAGTTCATTCTGTTTTCATTATGTTAAAGTACATCTCACTAAAGTTAAGAAGGACCAGTTGAAAATAGACATGTATTGATCACATTGCATGTAATTTTTATGCTACGTATCCATGAATGATCTATGCCGTTTAGCTATATTGGTATATGTGACCATTGATGGTTTAGTTACGCTATATGTGACGAATGCCGCTTTGATCCTATGTTGATATGGTTAATGGACGAGATTGTCTGGATATACCCTAAGGATTAAGATAGCAATTTATGAGCTCACTCAGGTTAACACAATTATAAGGTTACATATGTGGCCCTGTGGGAGATTGATGGAATTATTCAATAATTAAGGGGCCACACATGTAAAATTAATTGTGTTTGGGCTATATAAATAATTAAGCCAAATTAAAGTAGTCTATTTAAAAATTGGCTTAATGTCACGACCCGCTACCCAAATTGTTGTGCCGGGCAATGCTCCAAACACAAAAGTCATTTCATATAATAATAAGTCTAAGTACAAGTCCGTAATGTAAAACTGGATACAGGTCCAGTTACAAAATACGTAGTCTAATACATGACTACACTAAATATCCCGAGCAACTACACAAACTAGGCGAGTTTCCCCGCAGGTACATCCTCGTAGGGCAAAGCCTGGTTCTCGACAGTAACTCCGTAATATGAATCACAGAGCAACTCCTCCTCAGTAAGAATACCTACAACGTTATCCTGTCAGGACGGGAGCAAGTACTATTTCTAGCAAACTAATATACGAAACATGAAATGAACATAAGAGGAATAAACTGGAATCATGGCATCTCATAATCTATCATGGCAAGGACACATATGTCATATAGACAGATGTATATGTAATGTTTAAAACTGTAGCAGGTACGTGATCGTCAATAGGTGTAAAATATACTGTGGCACAAGTGTATAAAATGTATTTCCGTACAAGTAAACAAGCGATAGATGTACATACGTACAAATACAGATGGTGCGCCTACGACAAGGTATAGATAAAATGTCAACCTTGCTCGGTACGTACGTACGGAGAAGGGGACAAGATCATGTACACTACTAACCGTTTCCCCATAACCCAGATTCTAATCATGTGAGAGATATATAAAGACTGTTCTAAGCATGGTAGTGACTGAAAGTACTACATGTGAAGATTTAACTTGCTACCCTAAGGATCAGTATTTAAAATGGTTAGATTCGCAGTTCATTGATGTAACAATATGTAAAGTTTGTAAAGTACTTGCCTTTAGCAAATCAAAGCAGCGATAAAAATGCTATAGATGCCTGGTGACTCGTCACTGTAGAAATAAATACATAAACTTAGTTTTTATACTAAGTTAAACACTAAGTCACTAGTTGTGTACGACGGCTTTCTGACTGGACACCTAGCCAAATGATGACTTTAGCATAGGAGACCAATGTAGGGTAACACAATACCCTAACTAATTTTCTAGGGCCTTTACACTAGTGCGGGGTGAGGTTTAATACGACTATAACTCAAAACAACACAAAAAGTTGCAAGTCGTAACTATGCAATAAATAAATCAAACTGTGAATTGTGTTCCAAAAATTTTTGAGATAGACAAAATGATTATTATTAATTATTAAAAATCCTCATAAATAATTATTAAAAATCAGCAAACATAAATATACTAAAAATGAGTTCTGTTTTCCTATTTTTATAAAATACCAAAAGCACTTAATAAATGCTGGAAAAGTTATAGTAAATTGTCTAAATTAATATAGTATTTAAATACAATTTTTTTCTAGATTTTTACCGCATTTAAAATATATATAAAAATTCAAAAACAACAAGCAACAGTTTCTAAAAATTAATTAATTAATTATTTACTATTTTGTCCATGTATTCGAAATTGAACCGAACAGGACCCAGAGCCATGAATCAAGTCCAATATGACTTGTACAGACTCTGAATGTATTAGACACAATTGCGCCCAAAAATCCATGCTAGGTTTGGACATCAATTGGTCATAACAATTAAAATACAGGAATATAAATAATATATATATTTTTAGAGTGGTAAAAATATACAAGTCACAAATTTATATAATAAAATAATCTTGTAAAATTTTACATAATAGCATTTTATACAAGGTAGAATTGAAATACATATATAAATATACAACAACAATATTTATACATATATATATATATATATATATATATATATATATATATATATATATATATATATATATATATATATATATATATACTAGTCATAACCCGTGCCCATAGGGCATGGTTCATTTAAGGTATTCCCCCTCAAAATCTTGGACCCCCAATTTTAAACGAACAATAATAATTTTGAGGCCCCCATCAAAATATTAAATCCCAACCACTGCTGGATGTAAATTTTATTTGGATTCCCCATAAAACTCCACTCTCAATAATGCTCATCCACAACCATTATGAGGCCCCCATCAAAATATTAATTAAATCCCAACCATCAAAATATTAAATCTCCATCTTTGGATTCCCCATAAAACCCCACTCCCAATAATGCTCTTCCCCATAAAACCACACAACCGTTGACTCACCAAGATTAAATCCCAACCACTCTTTATCTTGGCACAGTCAGCCCTAGGATTCAAAAACCTTTGTGTTTTGTATAAGAGATATATATATATATATATATATATATATATATATATATATATATGTATATATATATATATATATAAATATATATATATATATATATATATATATATATATATATATATATATATATATATATATATATATATATATATATATATATATATATATATATATATATATATATATATATATATATATATATATATATATATATATACACTTATATAATAAAATACTAAATATAAAATATATATACATATACAAATACTGTATATCTATTCTACTATATAATAGAAAAACTTAGTTGGTGAAACTTTTGAATTTCAAAAATACCCTTACATACTTATACTAATTAAAAATAGTTTATTAATTTTAATAAGGACAACTTAGTAATTAGGAAGACTACCCTTTGGTCTTCCTAAAGAGTCTTCCTAAACTAATTAAGAAATGTTAAAATACGTGCAAGACATGTGCACATATGCTAGTATACATATATAACAGTACATATATATATAATAATATATATACATATATACATATATATATATATAAATACATATATACATATATACATATATACATATAAATAAAGTAAAATAAAACAAAAACAAAACAAAACAACCCAAAAACAAAACAGAGAAGGGGGGCTCGAACTCGGCCCAGAGGGGTCGGGTTCTTGGGCTCGGTCGGGGTGGCCAAGGGGTCAGCCCGAGCCATTTGTTAGGAAATGGTTTGGGTTAGTGTTAGGTTAGTTTTAGATTAATGGGTTTAAACCAAATAGCATGAATCTAAACCCGCTAACCCTTAGTCTCTGTGTCCTGACAGTTAAGGACACACGAGTCTCGTGTCCGCGTTATGCATGACACGCACGGGTTCGAGTTTTACGTGTCCAGACTCACCATTACGTTGCACGTGTCTTGGCGAGTCGCATATGTGTGTACGAGACACGCACGACACGGTTTTGAAGTTGTTACTTACGTGTCCGGCGTCGGGGTGGAAGTCGAGGGCACTGGATGACGGCTGGGGCGTCGTCGATGCGGCGCTCGGGTGGCGCTGCGCTCACCTCGGCATGGCGAACTCGTCGGTGGCGGTTGTGGGTGGTGTGGAAGGCTGGGGAGGTGGCACTGGGGTAGCTGCCAGAGTTAGGGTTTGGGTTAGGAAGTAGGGCGATTAATGGTGGCTGGGTGGTCGGAAATTTAGTCTAGGATTAGGGTTTAGACTAGGGGTTATTTGTAGAGGAAAAGGAGGTCGGTTGGCGCTGTGGCTGGCCGAAAATGGCGGGTGGAGTCGGTGGTCGTCAGGGGGCAGCTGGCCGGTCGTCGGGAGTGGGTAAAGTGGGTTTAGCAGTCGGGTCCCCAAACTTTTAGGATTTACAGATAGGTCCCTCCCCTATGCTAATGCAAAAGTAAATTTGCAAAACACAGTTAAAACAATTTACTAAATTGCAAACCGATATAATAACAATCTAACAAATTGCATAATGATATTAAAATAATTCAGTTTATTACAAAATGATATATTTTGATTTAAAAACTATTTAAATTTTTTTTAAAAATTCTAAAAAAATTTCTAATAATTATATTAAGCTATTTTAAACACATAAATGCAATTTAATAATATTAAAATATTATTTTGAAATTTAGGGGATTACAAATCTTTCCACCTTAAAAATTTTTGTCCTCGAAATTCACAAGGATAGAAGACTCTACAAACATTCTATCAAAACAAGCAATGCAACAAATGACTATGGCTACAATCAAAACTAACCTCTAAGGTATCAAGCGGGAACGGGTGGTTCCCTCGCAGCTGTTGGGTCGAACAAGTAAGGATATCTCTCCCTTATGTCCGACTCCCTCTCCCAAGTAGATTCACCCGGAGAGTGACGGCTCTAAGCTACTCGTACTAAGGGTATAACCTTGTTCCTCAGCCTCTTCTCCCTCCTGTCTAATATCTCCACTGGCTGCTCAGTAACTGCAAGTCTCGGTCCGATCTCCAACTCTGAATGATCTAGCACATGTCTGGGGTCTGGAACATATCTCATCAGCTGAGATACGTGAAAGACATCGTGAACTCCTGCTAGGTTGGGTGGAAGTGCAACCCTGTAAGCTTCCTCTCCGATCCTGCCAAGTATCTCGAACGGCCCGATGTATCTGCGGCTCAACTTGCCTCCTCGTCCGAACCGGATCGTCCCTCTAGTAGGTGATACCTTCACTAGCACCATATCACCGTCAGCAAACTCCATCGATCTGCGACTAGTATGCGTCACAATACATCATTGATAGCGACAAACAGAGAGATATTGCTGTAGGCCTTTAAAAATGACAGTCATGCTGAGTTGATCAGGACAGAGTCAAAAGTCACGCTCAGTTGATCCAGACAATATTTACAAATCACGCTGGGGAGACATGTCACGACCCGCACCCTGATTAGGGGTACGAGAACGTGGGTACGTCCAGCCTACGCCGCAGTGTCGGCGGTAGAACGCTGTATAGGTTATCTATAACAACTACCATCTAACAATAAGACATATAAACCTGTCATCTCCGCACGGAGGTATAACATAACATCTCAACTCTATATCTCAAACACAAGTCTAGGAAAGACAAGATAGAACATGATATGGAATCAGACGAAAGAAAGAACTGAATATATATAGAGTTATCACACCACACAAATAGATATCCAACACAAATAAGTACAAGACCTGAAATATAACTAAGTCACAACTAACAATCGGAACAGTCCGATACAAAATGAAAACTATAAACACTAGACTAGACTAGGCACCCTCTACTGAGCTAGATGCTCCTCAGGCTCCTGAAGGTCACCCTCATGTGTCCCATAGAAGGTAGGACAGTCACCATTATCATCTGTAATATTTTCAACAGGCCCAGTCAGGACAGAAACGAGCACAATACATCTCACGCAATTCATATCAGGTTGGAAAATGTAAAGCATGCATAGAGTAAGATACATGAACTGTAAAGAATATATGTAAAACGAGAGAGATTTGATAACTGAAAATATCTATATATATGATAAGTAAGAACTGTAGGTAACCTGTGATTTAGAGCATGATATGGTTATATAAACGGGCTTAGGACATATACAAGATTTCACAAGATTTCATAAGAATTTGTACAAGATGGGATTTGATCACATAACCATTTCCTACTCACCCTCCCCAATCAATACACAAGGATCCAGTCAAGTTACGTTACTTTGTACAAGAGGTTTTTATCATGTTTGCTCACGTGATCATGAGAGTACAAGATTGCACAAGAGTATACATGAAAGCGGTGTACATGAAATACAAGATGTTCGTGAAAAGCACATGACAACTGTATCTGATGCACCCCGAGGAAGATAACATCGCATAACAAGATCCATATAGTACCAATCCGTGATAATGACGTGACAGCATCATGTAAAGTAATCTAAAGCAAGAATATAAGTCCTAACAAGCATGAAAAGATCAGAGAATGTACTCGCCTGTCACCCTGTATGACTGATATGAATAGATGTCCGAACTGGTGTCACAGAGTCCTATTTAGAGTAAAACAGGTCACAACATATCCACAATGGTAAAAATAGAGTATACAATGCATACTACATGATTCTAGGTCAATCTGGTCAAAAGTCAACTCTTGGTCAACTCTAAAGTCAAACTAGTCAAAGTTAGGTCAACACTAGTCAACTAGTTAGGGTTTTAGTCAAACTAGTCAAACTAGTTGTTTTAGGTCATTCCTAGTCATTTCTAGGTTAACTAGGTCACTTTTGACCTAAGGTTGACTTTGGTCAACCCTTAGTCAACAAGGGTCAACAAGTTGGGTTTTGGGCCATTAGGGTTAGCCCCAAGCCATAGGCTAATAATCTTGGCCATAGGCTAGTGTTTAGGTTTCTATATAAACCTATACCTAGTAGTCATACATATATATATATATATCTATATATATAGACATACACTATCTATCTACTACCCAAATACCAATATGTAATACTCTATATAATACAACCCACACTCACATATATATATACATAATACCATGTATAATCTAATACAATATATATATATATCAATATACATATATATATATACATATTTATATATATAACTTATATATATTACATATATATAGAGAGAGACATAGAGAGAGAGAGAGAGACATAGAGTGAGAGAGAGAGTGAATGAACAGTGAGAGAGAGGGAGAGAGGTCTGGAATAGGGTCAGGACAGGGGGGGTTCCAGGAATTCTGGAACCAAAGGCTCCCCCAAACACACACACACACAATACATATATACACACTTATGTATATATATATAACTACACACACACACCACCAATTCTCCCCAAAATCGACCCACACTCACAAATACATATGTACTACACATATACACACTAAAATACACTAGTCCAATGTATTAAGCATGAAGAAAATCAATTTGAAACTCGATTTCCAAAACTGGAAAATAATCCCCAAAACTGTTGACAGTGCACAGTGCACTCGAATGGGGTAATTCGAAATACACGCAACCAAACGAGCTAAGGCTCGCAACCAAGGGTTGGTAACTGACACCCCACACATACACTAGTGTCCTAGGTCACTGACACGACACCACGACACAGTTTCGCGTGTCCAAACACGCAAAACAACCACTCGGGTAAATCTGGACACACACACACAGTACTGCGTCGTGCACGCGTGCAAGTCGAGCTAGGACACGACACACACATCCACAAGTGTCGTGCACGTATCCATAGCTAGGGTAGGTCTAGGTGTTCGTGAACACGTGTCTGTATCGTGTCCACGTGGTCGCGTGTCCACGCGCGAAGCGCGTATCAGTGGGGACTTTCCCGCGTGTACGTGTGTGTGTAAAACCCGTGCACATCGAATATCTCCCAAAATACTCCATAATATTTCCTGAAATTTTGTGTGCCTAATGACAGACATTGCCCGCACCCACATACAAGTTTTCGTGTGTCGAGGTGCTGTCTCGTGTCCTCTAGGACACTCGAGCAGCAGGGCAGCCGCACGGTATCCTCGTGCGTGCGTGCGTGTCCGAATTTGGACACGAGGGTGCACCGAATTCGACTCAGTCAACTTGGGTTGTGTCCTACATGTCTAGGGCTACCCAAAAATATATTTTGTTTTACATTTTAACAAAAACAATTCCTTTATGGCATTTCATCAAACAAGGTTTCCTAGTCTAGGATACGTGTCCGATACGGACACCAAAACACTTCTAATTTCCACCAAATTTGTCCTACAGTTGTGTTAGTCCTATATGAATGCAATTATGAAGAGAAAACAGGAATTTAACTAAGTTTGTGAGAAAATACCTATTTGTGCAATCCAATGAAAATCAAGGAAAATGGGGGTGTGTGTTCTTCCACTTGATGATGTCCAATGCCTCCAAATCCTTGATTGCTAGTTCCCCTTAGTACCCTAGATGTTGTAGGGTCCCAATGCAAGAGACTAGAGTGAATTTGGATCAAGAATGATCAAGTTGTGAAGGTTTGAAGAAAAATGGATTTTCTAGGAATTAATTTCATGTAAATTATTCATGAATTAATTCAATAGGGTTTTATAGAATTGTGGGCTGCCAAGGGGGGGTCCTTGGCTGCCATGGGGGTAGGGGAGGTGTCCTTGGCTTCCTTCATGGCTAAGGCATGGACTTTAGCCTAAAGGGTTCTAGATATTTTGATTTGTTTAAGGAAAATATCCTTAAAGTTAATATCTAGATATTTAACCCTTTATCCCATGACCAAAACATCACCCTAATGATTCTAGGTTAGTGGCTAACTTCTAGTTTAGGGTAGGATAGGTTAGGGACTAATCATGGGACTTTAACCATGATTAAATAATAATAAAATCACATAATCTCAAATAAGTCTAGTAAATTCCCAAAATACCCTTAGGCTAAAAATCACTAATTTGGTGTTCTAAGCCTATGGCTAAGCTCTCATGGTCATGGCAACTTCTAGGTTAGAGAAAACTAGGATTTACACTAAGTTATACTAACCAAAATCACAAAGTCATAAGTCATGACTTAGCATGACTTTAGAAATGGTTTAACTACACTAATAATCACCAAAAATCATATCATGCCCTAAACACCATTTAATAAATAATAAAAATAATAAACTTTCAAAAATCTCCAATTTCAGAAAACTGGGTGCTACAAGTCTACCCTCCTTAGAAAATTTCGTCCTCGAAATTAGAATGGTCATACTCCTTCTAGGTCAAACACCCCAACAATCACAGTCTCAAACACACAGTCCGATAATCATATGCGTCTGTCCAAAATCATGATATTCGGAATCTTGGTCATGCTAGTGAGCAAGGCTACGATATTTACAGAGTTCTCGACTAAGGTACATACCTCTAGAATCATGGTATTTAAAATTTTTGCATTGCCGCATGCCTGGCCGCGAAAACCTTAAATTCCCACATCCGAGAAATACGTCCAAAATCCGACTATATGTCCTCACTATGCCAGCTAACATGACTATAGAAGACTCTAGATCCCATGATCGAGACGACCTAGCCCATACGACTTATCTCAGAAGAAAAATAATTCACAATAAAATATCCGGACAAAATTTATCAACTATAAGGAACAGATAGAATCGAAATTCCGAGACAGTTATAAGGAGGCAAATACGGAAATAGAATCGAAAAGGTTGGAACCTGCAATCAGCTCTCCCTCTGCCTTTGCATCATCGACTGCCATGGCAAAAGCTCGCCCCGGCTGGCCTCCCTTGGCCTGCTGCTGATGCTGGGCAAACCTCTGCTGCTGAGTCTGCAACGGTGGTCCTGTCTGCTGCCCTGTCGGAGCTCTAGCTCCTGCTACTGTCTGAGTCAATCGTGCCAAGCTCTTGGGACACTCCTTCAACTGATGCTCTGCTGAACCACAAAGCAAACACAGGCCCTGCCTCTTCCTGCAGTCGTCCCATCCGTGACCTTGCTTCTTGCAGAAGTTACACATAGGGTGCTGTTGCTGCCTGGGTGCCTGCTGGTGAAGTATAAGTCCCTGGCCCTGAAACGGCTGCTGAACTGGCCTCTGCTGCTATATGTGAGGGCGCTTGGCTGGCCCTGCACTAGAACTAGCCCCTAAGGTATCACTGCCCCTCTTCGGCTTGAGGCCAAAGCCCTCTTCTGTAATCTGTACGTCCATCAATATCTGATCGAACGTCGCATCACGGCGTCCCGAGGTGCGGGTGCGCACTGCATGAATAAGTCCCCTGCGAAACTTACGAGCCTTCTGCCCCTCATCCTGGATCATATCGGGAGCGAACCTGCTAAGGCGGAAGAACTCAGCTGCATACTCGTCCACCGACGAGTTCCCCTGCACTAGACCCACGAACTGGCCCTCCAATGCTGTAAGAGCCACGTCCGGGAAGAACTTCTCCTTGAAGAGCCTCCGAAAGTTCTCCCATGTCAGCCCTCTCAATGACGCACGAGGATCCGTGCGGTACCATGTCAGCGCAATATCGAAGAATCGGCTGGCTGCGGCCGAAACCCAAAGCGCTCTAGGAAGCTCTGCCAGCTCCATGCTCCGCTGCACATCCTCTAGCCAGTCGTCTGCATAGAGGATGCCCTCCGTGCCTGTGAAGTCCCTGGAGCTCATCTTCCTGAAGTCCAATACTGTCCCCGGCCTGGACTGCTGCTGGTACGGCTGCTGGCCAGTAGGGCCCTGTACCGTACCCGGTGCCACTCTCTCTACTGCTGCTAGGGCAAGCTGATGCGAGTTCTCCATACTCTGCCTCAGCATCTCGATCTGTCGGTGTGACGCCTCCGACTGGCACTGCGATGCCTCTGCCTGGGCCCGCTGTGTCTCCATCATCTGCTGAAGGAGAAGGAACATATGGTGCGTATCCGTCGGTACCGGTGGTGGTGGCAGCAGTATCTCCGGAACAACGGCCGTAACCCTCTGGGGTGGAGGTGGTAGACCTCCCTGTGCAACTGCCTGGGTCTCCGGAATAGTAGAATCACTGGGGGCAGTCTCGTGAACCTCCTTCTCTGCCTGATCAGATCTCTCAGGCAAACTACTCGATCCAGTGGCCTGCGGGTGCGTCTTCGTCATCCTAGAGACGAATTGAAACAAAGAGGTCAATATGGCACATGAGTAGATTTATCAAGGAAGGACAGTTAAATTAATACAAGGGAAGTAATCATGATAATCAAAAGATCAGAAATTTCCTAGGTATGATTGAGAAACTCCTATAATGTCCTAGGTCCTATGTCCTAATTGCAGGCTCGTAATTAGTACTCTAAGTCGAGCACCATTACGAGATCGCACTAACTGCGATACTGACCTGCATGGGCCACCACAAAAACGTGTCACGACCCGCACCCTGATTAGGGGTATGAGAACGTGGGTACGTCCAGCCTACGCCGCAGTGTCGGCGGTAGAACGCTGTATAGGTTATCTATAACAACTACCATCTAACAATAAGACATATAAACCTGTCATCTCCGCACGGAGGTATAACATAACATCTCAACTCTATATCTCAAACACGAGTCTAGGAAAGACAAGATAGAACATGATATGGAATCAGACGAAAGAAAGAACTGAATATATATAGAGTTATCACACCACACAAATAGATATCCAACACAAATAAGTACAAGACCTGAAATATAACTAAGTCACAACTAACAATCAGAACAGTCCGATACAAAATGAAAACTATAAACACTAGACTAGACTAGGCACCCTCTACTGAGCTAGATGCTCCTCAGGCTCCTGAAAGTCACCCTCATGTGTCCCATAGAAGGTAGGATAGTCACCATCATCATCTGTAATATTTTCAACAGGCCAGTCAGGACAGGAACGAGCACAATACATCTCATGCAGTTCATATCAGGTTGGAAAATGTAAAGCATGCATAGAGTAAGATACATGAACTGTAAAGAATATATGTAAAACGAGAGAGATTTGATAACTGGAAATATCTATATATATGATAAGTAAGAACTGTAGGTAACCTGTGATTTAGAGCATGATATGGTTATATAAACGGGCTTAGGACATATACAAGATTTTACAAGATTTCACAAGAATTTGTACAAGACGGGATTTGATCACATAACCATTTCCTACTCACCATCCCCAATCAATAACAAGGATCCAGTCAAGTTACGTTACTTTGTACAAGAGGTTTTTATCATGTTTGCTCACGTGATCATGAGAGTACAAGATTGCACAAGAGTATACATGAAAGCGGTGTACATGAAATACAAGATGTTCGTGAAAAGCACATGACAACTGTATCTGATGCACCCCGAGGGAGATAACATCGCATAACAAGATCCATATAGTACAAATCCGTGATAATGACGTGACAGCATCATGTAAAGTAATCTAAAGCAAGAATATAAGTCCTAACAAGCATGAAAAGATCAGAGAATGTACTCGCCTGTCACCCTGTATGACTGATATGAATAGATGTCCGAACTGGTGTCACAGAGTCCTATTTAGAGTAAAACAGGTCACAACATATCCACAATGGTAAAAATAGAGTATACAATGCATACTACATGATTCTAGGTCAATCTGGTCAAAAGTCAACTCTTGGTCAACTCTAAAGTCAAACTAGTCAAAGTTAGGTCAACACTAGTCAACTAGTTAGGGTTTTAGTCAAACTAGTCAAACTAGTTGTTTTAGGTCATTCCTAGTCATTTCTAGGTTAACTAGGTCACTTTTGACCTAAGGTTGACTTTGGTCAACCCTTAGTCAACAAGGGTCAACAAGTTGGATTTTGGGCCATTAGGGTTAGCCCCAAGCCATAGGCTAATAATCTTGGCCATAGGCTAGTGTTTAGGTTTCTATATAAACCTATACCTAGTAGTCATACATATATATATATATATATATCTATATATATAGACATACACTATCTATCTACTACCCAAATACCAATATGTAATACTCTATATAATACAACCCACACTCACATATATATATACATAATACCATGTATAATCTAATACAATATATATATATATATATATATATATATATCAATATACATATATATACATATTTATATATATAACTTATATATATTACATATATATAGAGAGAGACATAGAGAGAGAGAGAGAGACATAGAGTGAGAGAGAGAGTGAATGAACAGTGAGAGAGAGGGAGAGAGGTCTGGAATAGGGTCAGGACAGGGGGGTTCCAGGAATTCTGGAACCAAAGGCTCCCCCAAACACACACACACACAATACATATATACACACTTATGTATATATATATAACTACACACACACACCACCAATTCTCCCCAAAATCGACCCACACTCACAAATACATATGTACTACACATATACACACTAAAATACACTAGTCCAATGTATTAAGCATGAAGAAAATCGATTTGAAACTCGATTTCCAAAACTGGAAAATAATCCCCAAAACTGTTGACAGTGCACAGTGCACTCGAATGGGGTAATTCGAAATACACGCAACCAAACGAGCTAAGGCTCGCAACCAAGGGTTGGTAACTGACACCCCATACATACACTAGTGTCCTAGGTCACTGACACGACACCACGACACAGTTTCGCGTGTCCAAACACGCAAAACAACCACTCGGGTAAATCTGGACACACACACACAGTACTGCGTCGTGCACGCGTGCAAGTCGAGCTAGGACACGACACACACATCCACAAGTGTCGTGCACGTGTCCATAGCTAGGGTAGGTCTAGGTGTTCGTGAACACGTGTCTGTATCGTGTCCACGTGGTCGCGTGTCCACGTGCGAAGCGCGTATCAGTGGAGACTTTCCCGCGTGTACGTGTGTGTGTAAAACCCGTGCACATCGAATATCTCTAAAATACTCCATAATATTTCCTGAAATTTTGTGTGCCTAATGACAGACATTGCTCGCACCCACACACAAGTTTTCGTGTGTCGAGGTGCTGTGTCGTGTCCTCTAGGACACTCGAGCAGCAGGGCAGCCGCACGGTGTCCTCGTGCGTGCGTGCGTGTCCGAATTTGGACACGAGGGTGCACCAAATTCGACTCAGTCAACTTGGGTTGTGTCCTACATGTCTAGGGCTACCCAAAAATATATTTTGTTTTACATTTTAACAAAAACAATTCTTTTGTGGCATTTCATCAAACAAGGTTTCCTAGTCTAGGATACGTGTCCGATACGGACACCAAAACACTTCTAATTTCCACCAAATTTGTCCTACAGTTGTGTTAGTCCTATATGAATGCAATTATGAAGAGAAAACAGGAATTTAACTAAGTTTGTGAGAAAATACCTATTTGTGCAATCCAATGAAAATCAAGGAAAATGGGGGTGTGTGTTCTTCCACTTGATGATGTCCAATGCCTCCAAATCCTTGATTGCTAGTTCCCCTTAGTACCCTAGATGTTGTAGGGTCCCAATGCAAGAGACTAGAGTGAATTTGGATCAAGAATGATCAAGTTGTGAAGGTTTGAAGAAAAATGGATTTTCTAGGAATTAATTTCATGTAAATTATTCATGAATTAATTCAATGGGGTTTTATAGAATTGTGGGCTGCCAAGGGGGGGGGTCCTTGGCTGCCATGGGGGTAGGGGAGGTGTCCTTGGCTTCCTTCATGGCTAAGGCATGGACTTTAGCCTAAAGGGTTCTAGATATTTTGATTTGTTTAAGGAAAATATCCTTAAAGTTAATATCTAGATATTTAACCCTTTATCCCATGACCAAAACATCACCCTAATGATTCTAGGTTAGTGGCTAACTTCTAGTTTAGGGTAGGATAGGTTAGGGACTAATCATGGGACTTTAACCATGATTAAATAATAATAAAATCACATAATCTCAAATAAGTCTAGTAAATTACCAAAATACCCTTAGGCTAAAAATCACTAATTTGGTGTTCTAAGCCTATGGCTAAGCTCTCATGGTCATGGCAACTTCTAGGTTAGAGAAAACTAGGGTTTACACTAAGTTATACTAACCAAAATCACAAAGTCATAAGTCATGACTTAGCATGACTTTAGAAATGGTTTAACTACACTAATAATCACCAAAAATCATATCATGCCCTAAACACCATTTAATAAATAATAAAAATAATAAATTTTCAAAAATTCCCAATTTCAGAAAACTGGGTGCTACAAGACAGCTCATCATTTGTCAGAGAGTAATTATGACTGACAGCACAACAGTCGAAGAATGTCTCTTCGTATGCCACGTATGTACAGAATTCGAGAGATCACAGCCGTCTATTGCGTGATTTTTGAAATCTTCTTCAGCAAGACTCAACCTTCGTCAAGTTGGCGTACCAAAAGAGCTTCTTGTCATTTAATGTGACTGACAAAAGCAATCACTACCAGAGATTTTGTGTCAGTCGAGGCACGCTGAATCAAGACAGCTGGCAGTTCTATTCCAAAGTTTGCGTGGATTTCGTCTTTACCAAGTCTGCGTGGATTCTGAAGCTTCTTGCCCCAAGTTTGCGTAGATTTTGAAGCTTTCTACCCCGAGTCTGCGTGGATTTCGTCTTCAACAAGTCTGCGTAGATTTCATCAAATTGGAGTACGTAGCATCCATGCCACTGATCTCTCGCCTGCGTGTCCTGTAACTTGCACACGACTCATGCATGATTGCCATGTGTCTAACAGTTACAGGCCACGTCCAGTAACTGCTCACAACCTTGCGTATGTTAAATCCTGCGTGATTTTCAACTAAGCACAGGTTGTGAAGACAGTTATCTTTTCAGTTATTATTTTTGACTCTATAAATAGTGTTCTTTTTCTTATTCATTGTACGGATACATAGTTATCTACTGTCAAAATTTTGAGAGCTTTTCTTCTTCGCATAGTCCAAGGGATAAAGTGATCGTCTTCTAGATCAGATTCCCACAGTTGTAATTTTCTCAGATACACAATAAATAAAGGAATTTATT
Organism: Iris pallida; assembly: GCA_029216955.1. Classification (NCBI taxonomy): domain Eukaryota; kingdom Viridiplantae; phylum Streptophyta; class Magnoliopsida; order Asparagales; family Iridaceae; genus Iris; species Iris pallida. The sequence continues at coordinate 1,171,248 of JANAVB010037418.1, forward strand.
TATGGAAAACAAATTGGGGACTCTGCTGGGAAAAACCATCTCCTCTTCTGAGATGGCAACAACTCAATGTGATACTTCGTCAATCGGCTCGACGAAGAAGGTGATGACGATCCAATTCGATCAACTCGCCTATGAAGAAATGCAGCGGGCTAAGAGTGGTAAGCCCACTACAGCCTCCATCATCACTGCCAAGTCGAAGGGACACTCTATCTATGTCCCTAAGAATCAGTTGGCAGCCAATCGTGAAGTCTCTGCCACAGTGTCTGCTCCTAACACTGGCAAGAACTCTACTGCAAGCACGCACACTCTTGTACGCTCGAAGATGACAGCAATCAAAGATCACGCTAACAGTACTGGCTCCTTAGCCAAATCTGTTCCAGTGTGTGTCTCCAAAGTTGAAAGTCACGCTGACAGTACTGGCTCCTTAGCCAAATCTGTTCCAGCGTGCAATTTCAACCTCAAAAGTCACGCTGACAACACTGGTTCCTTAGCCAAGTCTGTTCCAGCGTGCAATTATAACCTCAAAAGTCACGCTAACAATACTGGCTCCTTAGCCAAATCTATTCCAGCGTGTATTTCCAAAGTCAAAAGTCACGCCAACAGCACTGGTTCTTTAACCAAGCCTGTTTCAGCGTGTATTTCATCTAAGAAGAATAGCTCTTTAGCTATCTCTTCCTCTTTGCCAAGTTCTACCAGAACTGGGGGTGGTCTTCCAAACAAAGTCCCTTCGAAAAGAAATAACTCTTTAGTTGTTTCTTCTGCTCCTGTAGTTTTTACTTCAGGAACAGCTTTGACTGACAATTTTGTTAGTCAAAGAAAAGGAGATGGTCTTTTGGCTACTCTTCCTTTTGGACATTCTATGTCTCAAAACTTGAATGAGTCTAAGAAGAAACATTCCTTAATATTTTCTTCTATGACTTCTTCGAATTGGGCACAGAATTTGTCTAGAAAAGGCCTGTTACCAACTCCTAATCAAGGGGGTGGTTCAACTCTTCCTTCTCTACAAATATCTAGATCAATGGAAGGAAAAATCCATGTGTCCAAAACCAATGTGTTACCTCCAACTGATCTAAGAACAAAAATTAACACTTCTGGTGTTAAGAAACCATACCAGTTGGAAACAAGGATAAGAGATCCAGATGCAGAGTATGCAAGAAACTATGTGGCTCATATTAATCATTCTCTATATAATCAAGAGCCATCAAGACCCATGAACAGGAAATATATTCCTCAATCTTCACAAACAGATTTACGAGAATATCTTCAACAGAAGAGAAGAAGTGATTATGTGTCAAAGGACCATGTTGAATGTGACTTCTATCCAAGAGTCATAATTCAATACAGATGTTAATCAATGGCTCATGATCATGTTGATCATGAATGTGACTTCCAGCCAAGAGTCACAATGTAATGCAGATGTCAAACAAAACGACAATCTGTCTTCAATCGGATTCAGTGTGAACCTATGCCTGATGAAGATGAGCCTTTGTTTGCTTCTGTCAATATGACCTCTCGGGATGCTGGGGGTAGAGTTGATAGTCCAGATGGAGTATATAGAAATACCAGAGCAAGAGTCCTGGCCTCTAGTCAAAGAAATTTGATCTCTGAAGATGATTCTGAATTCCTTGGAGAATCTAACTTCCCACCTCTTCCTACTGGGGGTAGTTCTCCTATAATTGACTTTGATGCACAAAGCAATGTTCAGAACAAACAATATCTACCAGTTCATCAATAATTCCTCGTACAGTCATGACTTATATGGTTGATGGGAATGCTGATGAACCTTCTTCTTCCTTGACTCCTCAAGATCAAAGAATTGCTTCTTTGGAACAACAAATGAAGTCTATGGCTGATACTATGAAGTCGATGTATGAACTCATGGCAACACAGATGCAAAATCGACAGACTGTACCAGATGCCATACCAACTGACACTGATATGAGTCCAGTACAAGTTCCTCCAGCAGTACAATCTAATACTCCTGGACCAGCTCAACCAAACCCTAGTCTCTCTGGAGCTGGGGGTAGTACATACAATGCTGTTCCTCCTCCCAACTATTCTCTACAAGTTACAACTCCACAATCTTCTGGAATTGTTAATGAAGAATTGAGGAATCTCAAAACTCAATTCGAGGCATTCAAACAGAAAGATGGTTTACAAAGGTTAGGCATCAAACAACCTTATCCGATAGAATGGAAGCAAGTATCGTATCCTCCTAAATACAAGCCTCCCACTATCTCATTCTATGATGGAACCACTTCTCCAAGTCAGTTCATTAATCACTTTGAAGTGATGACTGATCAACTGCAACCAAGCGACGCCCTCCTTACTCGGGTGTTTGTTGGATGTCTCAAGGGAACGGCTTATGAATGGTATAGAAGTCTCCCAGATGGGAGCATTACCTCATTTTCTGGTTTCAAACAGATATTTTTTGAACGGTTCTATGAAGGGCTCAATGACATGACTATGTCTGCTCTTATTAGAATCAAGCAGAAAAATAATGAAACTACAGAAGAGTACATTGAACGGTTTCGAAGAGAAGCCCTGAAGATGCCTCTTGGAACTCCTGATGCTGTCACCATCGACACATGCAAATCAAACTTGTTGCCAATCATCAGCATGTAGACAGGATCCACTCAATTCCAAGACTGGTCTTCTTTCATAGTTAGTGCCAAGGCCGCAGAAATTAGTGCTGAAACCTTCAAAGGTTTAGGAGTGCAGATGACTCCTAAAGAAACAGGTCAAGGTACTAACAATAAAAACAATGCTCGCAAGGGAAAATAAACTCTTGAAGTTAATCTTCAGAGCAAAGATGCATCAACTGTTCAAACCTCTCCTACAACTCAACAACCAAGAACACCTCGCCCCAAAGAAGAATATTCTTTCGATGACGACGATGTCCTTGGTATCTTTGAATGTCTGCTGGAAGGTAATAAGATACAATTACCTGAGATCAAGAAACCTGATAAAGCTGGTAAAACAGATCATCCCAAATACTGCCCATATCACAGAATGCTGGGTCATACAATTCGTACATGTTACGTACTGAAAGGAAGGATCCAAGAAATGATTAAATCTGGAGCTATCTCTCTTACTCCAAAAGAGAAGACCGTCACCTCCAACGTCGTCTCTATGCAATTCGGAGATTTCTCTCCTCAACTCCTTGAAAGTAGGATCGTTCCTATTCCCAAGGCAACTCTTGACATAGTGAATCTTCCTCCTCCACGGTCTGAAGGATTAGTGCCAATCACTTTGAAAACTGGAGAAATCATGTGGATCCATCCTGATCTAGTGGCAGATTTTGAATCGCCTTCTCCTCAAAAGACTACTTCTCGAAAGTCCAAGAAGGCTGGAAAGATTAAATCATGTCATATGACTTCTCTTGGATCTATTCCTGACACAGAGCCTAAAGAGAAAGAAGAAGCACTTGTTAGTGCTACTCGAACGGGGAAACCTTATCTAAAGGATTATTCCAAAAATCCTGAGGATCCTCTTGATATCCCTCCAGCTGATAAAGATGCTTCTAATGTTCCTCCTGAAGAAGAATCATCCACTGAACCTGTTCCTCCCAAGCATACAGCTCTAGAGAAAGGTAAACAACAGGCTCGGTTTGATAAGCCAATCAAGAAGTCCTCTCCTCTTGGACTTCAGAAGCCTTATAATTTCGACATTTTAGCTCAGCTTGCTAATACTCCAGCTAGAATGTCCCTCTTTGAACTTCTACGTCTTTCCAAAGAGACTCGGGAGACATTAAGTGAAGCACTTCTACAAGCTGACTCTTGTCTTGCACAATTGAAGAAGCCAGATGCAGAACCTGCCACTTGCTTACATTGCAACAGTGTATTAGAAATTATCCCAAATATCACCTTTACACAAGATGACATGCTATTGGAGGATAATCGACATGATCGGCCTCTCTACTACACCGGTTATATCGATACAATGAAGATAGATCGTATCCTTATTGATCCAGGGTCTGCTATAAGCATAATGCCAAAGAGTCTGTTGGATGAACTAAAAATCCCTCTTCACAAGCTCTCTAAGACGGTTACTACTATCCTGGGATTCAATCAAAGCCGAAGCGAGCCTTTGGGAAAGATTCATCTGAAGCTTCAGATAGGCGATTTCAGATCCAAAGTCACTTTCTATGTGATCGAGATCGTGGGATCCTATAATCTTCTTCTGGGGAGGCCCTTTCTTCATAAAATAATGTGGTGCCTTCTACTCTTCATCAGTATTTTAAATACATTGATAGCAATGGAAGAGTACAAAAAGAAGTTGCTGATATAAATCCCTTCCATGGGGTTGAAGCTTATTTTAATGATTCCCGAATGTACGAAGAAGAGTATACAAGGGTTATACAAGCTATGGAGAAAGAGGATTCACAAAGTGAGACCTTAATAATTCCTGTTAAAGGTCGAACTATTCAGCAACAATCTCCCAAACTCTCTGAAGAAGGTTCTTTCATCATTCCGGTGAGTGGACGGATTTCTCCGTTACCTCAGTCGTTTGCTCAAGACACAATGATTATTCCTGTCAGTGGGCGTACTGTAATTCCTGCATCTCCACATATGAAACAGGATACTCTGCTAATTCCAGTTGGAGGGCGGATTATTCTTCCATCTCAAACTTCAAGGGATCTCACCTCTTCTAAGCCATTTGTTATCGATCTTAATCGAAACAACGCTTCTTCTCGTTCTTCTTCTCCCCCTTTAGTCATTGACTTGGCTAAAATCTCTAAGGCTCAGCCTTCTCCCAATGTAAATACTGCTGCTTTTACATTTAATAAAAAGTCTCCATCTTTGCAGTATGCTGATGTGTGTAATTATGTTCATAGTTATTTACATTTGTTAGATGACTTGAACGCAATAACCATAGGGGTTGTACAGACTGTTCATACAGATGTATCCCTAGAACCTGTACAATCTTCATACTTTCTAGTTCCCAGCAGAAAGCCAAGAGACATTCCAATATTCTTCTATAAAGGGCCCCAAAGTCCTTCTGATTTAGAAGATGAAGACAAAAATGATGACACTGGAAGATTACAACTACGTCGTTATAGTCAGCAATCTAAAGACATCATCAAAAATATGGGCTATGACTTCAGGACTGGCCTCAATAGTGGAAATGGAAGAAAAATGCCTGTTCGTATTCCTCCTCTGAAATATGGAAGGACGAAATGCGGACTGGGCTATATAGCTCCTACTCCTTTTATCAATATTATCCATGAAGATTCCGAGTCTGACGAAGATAAGAGATCTGATTCTTCTAGTACTACTTCTTGGGATTCCGATACAAGTATCGGGGACTTCTACTGTAACATTCTGACTTCCAACATGGTTTGTATTGGCTATTTTTTTAAAAAAAAGTGATTAATACTTGACGGTTCATCCGTTCATCTGATGGTTCGTCCGTTCATTAATACTTGACGGTTCATCCGTTCATCCAACGGTTCGCCCGTTCATTATAATCTGACGGTTAATCCGTTCATTCATCTAGTCTTTTGATTTCCAAGTCCAAAGATCATGAAAAATTGAGTTCAAAGATATTTTTATGTCTGAATTCTATTTTTTCCAATCAGTATTAAACTAAGATCATTTCTGGTTTAATATCATCTGATAGAATTACAAAATTCGTTTGTATATTCTATTCTACTGAAATATGTCATGTATTATTTATCTCTGAACATATTTTCTAAGAATCTATCATTATCAAAACAGCAAAACCAGAAGTCAGATCAAGAACTTTCATTTGTTGTCATTTCATAATCAAAACATAGAATACAAGTGAAAGTAAAAATAAAAAGGATTCACTTGCTTGGAGTTATCAGCTCCCTAATACGATCTAGAACAACATTCAGTTTCTCTTCATGAGTTTTTCTAACTCTTTCTGCTGCTACAATTGTAACATTCTGTTCATCAAAAGTAATAATGGCAGACTGGCGACGGTTGGCTTCTTCAAACTGTTCTGCCTGCATCTGTTCCCGTTCTTTCTGAAGAATCTCACAACGTTCGGCTTCAAAGATATAAGCCGTAGCAACTTCAGCTTGTTCTGCTTCCATGACGGCAATGCGCTCTTGAAGACGAGCTAATTCTTCTTTCAATTTCTTCAATTCTTCAGTCTTGGATGCGTTGTCTTTTTCTAAAAACTCTACTCTTTGACGAGCAGCTAATATTTCTTCGCCCTTTTCTACTAATTTTTCAGTAGAAGAGGCAAGAAATGTTTCTAGAGCTGCCTGTTGGGACTGTACTTCATTCTCTAGTTGCTCAATCTCAGCTTCAGTTAAAGATTGAATGTCCTCTTTCTTGGTCTCCCAGTATTTTCGGATAGTTACTTCTAACTCATCCAGGAGATGTTCAAAGAAGATGCACTGAGATGCGTAACCAGCATGTCGTAGCGCCATCAGTGGGAATTTGATCATAGTTCTGAGATCAGAAAAGGGTATAGCTTCATCCTTCAAGAAACGTCTAGAATATGTATCTCGATATGAATAAATGATTTTCGGATATATTTCCAGGGTTCTTGCTAGCCCAGTCTCAAATCCAGGAGTCGCTGTCATCATGGAAGAAGAAGCTTGAATATTCTCTATCCTCGGAACAGAAGTATGTGCGACAGGAGAAGTTGGCAAGTGTGAACTCTCTTCATCAGCATCAGCTTGGATAAGCGGAGCATGAGTCGAGCTCATTGCTGCAGCAGTTCCTACAATTAAAGAAAAATATGATTAGCATTTAAAGGAAGAGAAATAGCAGAAATAGAATCTGAAATAAAGCTTTACCTGGCTGAGGTTCATATTCGATATGTGGAGGGAGTCTTGCTTCTTCTCGCAGCCGTTCCATGATTGTATCCGATACCTGCTTTATATGGCTGCTTCCAGCTCCAGAATTACTAGGTGCTAAAGCATTGTTCGGTGACTGAACAGGTTCAGGGCTAAGTTCCATTCTGTTCCCTTTTACTTTATCTTCATCATAAGGAGTCGAAGTGCCAGCATGCCAGTCTTCTCCTCCTTCAGCTTCTTCTTCTTCTTCATCCTCAGGATGAACTTCTGATTCAGAGTCAATGATATTCACATCTTCATGAATCTCTGGAACAGTGACGATAGCAAGCTCAGTGTTAGTTGTCGGTTCAGTCGTCTCTGGAATATCGGTCCGAAGAATAATGTCCTGACAAACATTCTTCAATAGATCATCAGCAGCTGATAGCTCAGACGCCGGCACGTCTTCATTGCCTCTGGTCACAGAAATGTTTTCTTCAGCTTGAGTTTCAGGAACTTCTAGCTGTTCTGAAACTTTTTCTAGAGCTGGTTCCTCTTCAGAGTAATTAATCTGATCATCCAGTGCTTGAATGATGCCTTCAGTCCCATGCTCAAATGGGATTATCCTCGTCTCTGAGGGTTCAATAGCTACTCCACTTGTGGTTGGAGCAGTTGTTTCCTGAGCATGAACAGACTCTACTTCAGTCTGTTCAGTTGAAGCTGTTGCAAGGTGAATATTATCAGACTCAGTCTTCTCAGAAGAAGCTGCTTCATTGATTTTCGGCAAAGTTCCTCCACTCATGATCGTCTCTAGGAGTTTATTGCCCTTAATTTTGCTGACAGACTTCTTAACATACTTCCCTCTTGACCTCCTTATCAAAGGAGCGTCATCTTCATCAGTCTCTTCATCCTTATCAGCGGCATCGTCTTCATCAACTGAGATACCGCCCAAAGATGAAGTAGCGGTCATCGAGACCCCTTTCTTCTTGTTCTTGGATGTTTGAGACCTAGTACTCCTCTTGGAGACGGTCTCAGATTCGTCACTTCTCTTCCTCTTAGAAAGAGATATAAATATAGGAGGAAGAACCTCGTCAGGAAAATTTCCTTCATGGAATAATTCATAGGGAGGATCAACTTCTGTTGTCTCATCCTCGGGTTCTGAAGGAAAGTATTGAATAACAATTTTCCTCTTCGACCTCTTCGATGGAGCCGGATCATCCTCTGCAACAAAGGTCTTCAGATTGAAACTTGGCTTGAAAGTGCTCGATGACACATAGAAGCGAGCATACGTATAAAGCATCTTTGGCCTCGAGCTAGACAAAGGATTAGGCATAGAGAATACGACCTTTGTATCTCTAGCCGCAAAATATCTCCAAGCTCGAGCTCCGTCGATGAGTCCTCCACCAGCAGATAGACAAGTAGTGGCATTCCCAACGTGGAGTTGGTCATACCCAAATTGTCTGGCAAAACGGCTTGGTAAATATGGCTCCAGATATGCCATTTCTTCGTGACGGTATACTAGATGAGAAGGACGGATCTTCTGTAACCATTGGAAGGCTACATCATCTAGCCGGTTTCCCATATCTCCGTCAATCATATTTAAGGGCATACTCTCATAGCCCGATGGTGGAGGGACACATTGGATAGACCAATGTGACGCCCTATTCAAGACATTTCTGCATTCTGGGAGGGTGTGAACCTTCCAGAACGTCTCTCCAGAGTACCTCTCCAGAAAAAGACTACTACTTCCTCCTGCCCCTGGAGGTATCAGACCATCATGATGAAGGAAAAGCCAACCATAAAGATACGTGAAGGGCATCTCTATCCTTGGGAATTCTTCAGTCATCATCCTCTGAGCAGACAGCATGCTAGTGACAAAATTTCGGAGACCTGCATTCAGCCTACAGGTCATCGCCGATAACAAATCCAGCTTGTAACCATACACAAGGCGCACCGCTGCAAAGATAACACCTCTGTGTATCCTGTCCAAAGAGCTGGAGCCTGGAATGATGAATCTTCTTAACCACAGGGATAGAAATCCGGCCAGATGACCGTTCCTTGACAGACTCTTTCCACTCCGTCTAACATAAGAGCTGAAAGTGGTTCCAGCTTTGAATTCGTACCAGTCTTCAGTAATAGTAAAATCTTTGCAATCATATTTCTTCAGCAAATAAGTGATTTCACTTTCAGAAAGAGGTTTGAAGTTGCTAATCTGATACCACCTCTTCTCATTTATTTTCTTTTTATCCTTTTTTCGGTTCATAAAAAGGTAGGACATCCACTTCTGAATGTGGTTGCCAGCTTCATCCTTGGAACCCTTGTAATATAGAGTACATGTGCCAAAATGGCACATCATCTCTTCAAATAGATGGACCATCTCTGGGTTCTTCTTTGACAGAAAGTTCAGTTCCTCTGTCGTAGGAACATATTCCTCATACGGCAGCGAGCCTGAAGGCAGGTGTGAGATGTATTCCATCTCATGAAGGGCGAAACCCATCTCTCCTTTCGGAGTCATAAAGGTCCCCGTCCTGTGATTGTATCTCTCAACCAAAGCTAGGAATAGGAAGGGGTTAGGCTTGAAGCCGTAGGATGAATTGACGACGGCATTATAGAGATTTATCTTCTTCAGCTCAGTCGCGAAATTCTCAAAAGCCCAGTTGACCAAAGTCTTCCATCTTACATTCTCCTGATTCATTAGGCCATTCATCCTCGGCGTCGAGTCGGTGGGATAGAATGCATTCTTGTTAGACATGAATTTATTTATGAAAATGGGCATCCTGAATGGCATCAATATGGCTGAATCTTCAGGTGGTATGCATCCAGGCTTCAAACCCCGAAATACTGATACATGATCCTCCGGGGCACTGAAAAATCCCTCTTTCCTGTAAATAATACGGCTTGCCTTCGCCTGCTGATATTCTGTCAAATACCAGAACATCTTTCTCGGGTAGCTGGCATGCATAAGTCTCATGATTGATAAGCCCCGGGAAACCTTTGGCCAGTACATGGGTTGTTTCACATCCCCCTCAAAGCAGAAACACACCTTCTCTCTGATGCCCTTCGGCTGAGATTTTTGTGCTATAGCATCTCCGAACAAGAATGCTGGTTTCTTATGGGATACCAGATCCAGACTCTAGAAAGGTTGTCCATTCATCAAGCAGAGTAAAGTTGTGTGGTCTTGATTGGCCAACAGTGATAGTCTTGCTTCAGGAAGATCAAAATGAGGGAATGTTATATGAGATAGATCATGCTTAAATGAAATACTCAAGCACCCCTCAAAATCTGCTTCTTCGCTTCGGATGTTCACTACAGAAAATGACAAGAAGACAAAGTCAGATATACCTATGTCTATGCGTGTATTACAGTATTTGAAGAAAAATTCAAAAGTCACGCAGACTCCACATGGATATATTACTGTGACATGCTGAGTGATTTATTCACGCGAATGATTAATTCACGCAAAGCTCAGACAGATTAGGATAAAAGTCACGCATCATTTGCCAGAATCATATTTAAGTGGAAATGACAAAAATACGCTGACAGATCAAGACTAATCTATCCAGAAGATGACTCTCAGAAGTCTGCGTGAATAATTCAACATTGACATCTCTGTCAACATATGAAAAATCATGCAGCGTCATCCTGAAAGTTGCGTGACTATTTCAACATGGACATTTCTGCCAACGTGAAAAGTCACGCAGAATCATAAGAACCATGCTCCTTTGCGTGAAACACAGAGCTTCGTAAATACGAAGATGTGAAGTATGGCCGACCCTAAAGAGGGGGCATACTTTATTAAATATCCTTTGCCCTAAGGAGGGGGGATATATTTCTGAAGTTTAATATCTTAAGATCCTAAAAAATTCTATGTGGAGTTCATCTTTATCATCTTCGACAGTTTGTGTTCTTCCCTCACTTACGATGCATAGGAGCTCGCGGGACTTCTTGTCGAGGAAGTCTGTCAGTTGTGGCACGCGACGAAGTCGCAGAGGCTTTTTCCTTGGCATGAGCATCAGCTTTTTTGGGAGCCATTGCTGCTGAAAAAGTAGAAGAAGAAGTCGGAGAGGAAGGAGTTCGTCGGAGAAGATGAAGTTCTCTTCTGTGGGTTCTCACTTTCAAATGCAAGTAAAGAAGGAAAGAAGTAATCTATGGCTTATTTATAGGCTTATGAAGAATTCCAAACGGCCCATCATGATTTGCCTCGATTTAGGAGATTGATACGGGATCTTAACTGCACAGAATCCCAACAGTCCAATCATTCAGGAATAAATATCTCTTTAAAGTCATCACAGCGTGACTGATTTCATTTTATCATCTTATTTTCAAAGTATTTTGAAAATTTTGAAGTCTTTTCAATTTTTCGAAAACTTTGAAGGGGGTCTTGTAGGCCTTTAAAAATGACAGTCACGCTGAGTTGATCAGGACAGAGTCAAAAGTCACGCTCAGTTGATCCAGACAATTTTTACAAATCACGCTGGGGAGACAGCTCATCATTTGTCAGAGAGTAATTATGACTGACAGCACAACAGTCGAAGAATGTCTCTTCGTATGCCACGTATGCACAGAATTCGAGAGATCACAGCCGTCTATTGCGTGATTTTCAAAATCTTCTTCAGCAAGACTCAACCTTCGTCAAGTTGGCGTACCAAAAGAGCTTCTTGTCATTTAATGTGACTGACAAAAGCAATCACTACCAGAGATTTTGTGTCAGTCGAGGCAGCTGAATCAAGACAGCTGGCAGTTCTATCCCAAATCTGCGTTTTCTTCCTCAAGTCTGCGTGGATTCTGAAGTTTTCTTCATCAAAGTCTGCGTAGATTCTGAAGCTTCTTGCCCTAAGTTTGCATGGATTTTGAAGCTTTCTACCCCGAGTCTGCGTGGATTTCGTCTTCACCAAGTCTGCGTGGATTCTGAAGCTTCTTGCCCCAAGTTTGTGTGGATTTTGAAGCTTTCTACCCGAGTCTGCGTGGATTTCGTCTTCAACAAGTCTGCGTGGATTTCATCAAATTGGAGTACGTGGCAGCCATGCCACTGATCTCTCGCCTGCGTGTCCTGTAACTTGCACACGACTCATGCATGATTGCCATGTGTCCAACAGTTACAGGCCACGTCCAGTAACTGCTCACAACCTTGCATATGTTAAATCCTGCGTGATTTTCAACTAAGCACAGGCTGTGAAGACAGTTATCTTTTCAGTTATTATTTTTGACACTATAAATAGAGTTCTTTTTCTCATTCGTTGTACGGATACATAGTTATCTACTGTCAAAATTTTGAGAGCTTTTCTTCTTCGCATAGTCCAAGGGATAAAGTGATCGTCTTCTAGATCAGATTCCTACAGTTGTAATTTTCCCAGATACACAATAAATAAAGGAATTTATTTATGGAAAACAATTGCGACTACCTTTAGTGTAATAAAAACCAACGTCATTGATTTGTCGAAAAACATCGCCAGTTTTATTAGTTCAGCGACGTTTAGCGTCGCAAAAATTATTACGTCGCCGAATATTAAACGAATACCGACGCTTTACGACGTATTTACGGACATCGCTAATTTCTGATAAATAGGGTTTCCTCGGTTCGACTTTTCATTTCTCCCTCTCCCCAAATTTTTTGTTCCCGCCCCTCTTTCCCGACCTCGACGACAGCCCGACCCCCTTCCCTCTGGCGCCGTTCATCCTCCTCCTCCTCTACCGCGAGCCCCTTCTCCTCCCTCCGGCGAGCCCCTTCTCCTCCTCCTCCTCTACCGCGAGCCCCTTCTCCTCCTCCACCGCGAGATCCTCCTCCTCCTCCTCCTCCACTACCGCGAGGAGACTGAAGGTAAACTCTAACCCTAATTGAGATATTTTTCGTGTCCAAAATGGACACGAAGACACATTACGACCATGTGTTCACTGATACAGTGTGTTCGTGAGGTTTTGGACACTTTGTGTCCATTTGTTGGACACGTGGACACCCCCAAGCTTGCATATTTATGTATTTCACCTCTGTACACTTAATCCCCTCCTCCTCCACCACCGCGAGGAGACTAAAGGTAAACCCTAACCCTAATTGAGGTGTTTTTCGTGTCCAAAATGGACACGGAGACACATTACGACCATGTGTTCATTGATACAGTGTGTTCGTGTAGTTTTGGACACTTTGTGTCCATTTGTTGGACACGTGGACGCCCCCAAGCATGCATATTGCAACATTCCTACACTTATTTTAGACAACAAGTATATGAACCAATTAGTCAACATCTATTTTTTGAAGTATGGTACTCCATTCTTCGTAAGTTCTAGCTATATATGTCTCAAGATCCAATACTCAAAAATCCCAAGAAGAAGAAGAAGAAAAGAATAAAATGACATCGCTCAACACCCTATGACAACTCTTTGTAGAATTGTGTTAAAGTGTGAGTTCTACAGTATGAGTTCTACAGTATGGTTTTCTTTGTAGAATAAAATGACATCGCTCAACCCTATCGATCCTCCATACAAGTCTTCCTTCATCTATTGTCTTAAAGTGTGAGTTCTATAGTATGGTTCTCTTTGGTTGTGGGACGAGCACGGATACTTTGACAAAGGAGACCACCATGCTGTCAGGAACCTCTCACTCGAGCTCTACACCAAGGATGTCCACTTGAGCTCCGGGACAAAGTTTTGGCTCGGAGCAAGAATCTGTTGACGGAGCACATCCACCATACTGTCAGAAAAAAATAGTAATGGTGAGAGCCCCATCTGAGTAGGATGTATACTCTGATAATATCTCCTCCAGCACTCAATCCCACTACTGATATCATTCTTGTAAAGGTGATCTCTCAGAGTATACGTCCTACTCAGATGGATCTCTCAGAGTATCCTCTCCGGTTGGGTTGTGTTCTGAGCCATCCGTTCTCACAGTATTTTGTATTTTGGATTCTGTATTTTGTATTTTGGTTTCTGTATTTTGTATTTTGGTTTTTGTATTTTGTATTTTGGTTTCTGTATTTTGTATCTTGTATTTTGGATTCTGTATTTTATATTTTGGTTTCTGTATTTTGGCTCCAGCTCCAGCTCCATTTGCATTAATCTACGGTACGACATGGTGATCAGGACATAGTCCCTGCAGCCATTCGATTGGTGAGACAGAAACTATGTAGCCGTAGATAAAGTTGACTATCCTCCGACCCTCATCCCTCGGCAATGATGATACGACAACCTATCAGAATCCTCGACTCTCTTTTTGTGAGTTCATCTTGATTCTGTTACATTCTTCAGATACTAGAAACGATAAGAACATATACTATACCATATGTACAGAACATAGATGATTCACACTAATGTATGCTAGAATGAATTTTGGGTTGTGTTCTGAGCCATTCGTTCCCATACTTGGCAATTAAGCCATTCGACTGGCAAGGCAGAAACTATGTATCCGTAGATAAAGTTGACTGTCCTCCGACCCTCATCCCTCGGCAATGATGATACGACAACCTATCACTATATCTTATATAGTAGTAGATGATGTCTTAGTATTACATTATGTGAGTTCATCTTGATTCTGTTACATTCTTCAGATACCAGATACGATAAGAACATATACTACACCATATATATATAGAACATAGATGATTCACACTAATATATGCTAGAATGAATTTTGGGTTGTGTTCTGAGCCATTCGTTCCTATACTTGGAAATTAAGCCATTCGACTGGCGAGGCAGAAACTATGTAGTAGTAGATAAAGTTGACTGTCCTTCGACCCTCATTCCTCGGCAATGATGATACGACAACCTATCACTATATCTTATATAGTAGTAGATGATGTCTTAGTATTACATTATGTGAGTTTATCTTGATTATGTTACATTCTTCAGATACTAGATACGATAACAACATATACTACACCATATATACAGAACATAGATGATTCACACTAATGTTTGCTAGAATGAATTTTGGGTTGTATTCTGAGCCATTCGCTCCCATACTTGGCAATTAAGCCATTCGACTGGCGAGGCAGAAACTATGTAGCCTTAGATAAAGTTGACTGTCCTCCGACCCTCATCCCTCGGCAATGATGATACGACAACCTATCACTATATCTTATATAGTAGTAGATGATGTCTTAGTATTACATTATGTGAGTTCATCTTGATTCTGTTATATCCTTCAGATACTAGATACGATAAGAACATATACTACACCATATGTACAGAACATAGATGATTCACACTAATGTATGCTAGAATAAATTTTGGGTTGTTTTCTGAGTCATTCGTTCCCATACTTGGCAATTAAGCATGTGAAATAGAACTGATTATGTTTAGTTTGTCTTACGATACAGATTTTCACATCCAAATTGAAATAGATCGTTTCTTCGTTGATCGTACATGGATGTACTAGCGGATCAACCTTCTGGACCGTAGGTAGACCTGTCAATGGATAGTCGAAAATTCGAATCCGATCCGATTCCGTATCCGAACTTTCGGATATTTTTCGAAATTTCGGATATCGGATTCGGATATCCGAATATTTTTCGGATATTATCCATTTTCGGATACGAATTCGGATATTAAGGTATTCGAATCCGTTAATATTCGATCCGACTTTAAATTGTAAATTTCGGATATCGAATTCGGATATCGGATTCGGATATCCAAAATTTTATATATATTATAGTATAATGTATATGTAATATATATTAATTAATAGAGAAGATTAAAGTATTTTATTCTCAACTGACTTTTACATAAATTAATTATAATATAATTTATATATAATAGTAATATATATTAATTAGAATTTACAACAAAAGAAGAAAAGACTCAAATGTGTAGAGAAATTGAATTTGATTTTCGGATATTCGGATAATAACTAAATTTTTAATCTTTCGGATTTCGGATATTCGGATAATAACTAAATTTTTAATATTTCGGATTTCGGATATTCGAATACTAGCATTCGAATTTTTTAGCTAATCGGATCGGATATTATCCGATATCCGTTAAACTAGACGGATACGAATTCGGAGTGTCAAAAGAGATATCCGTTCGGATATCGGATCGGATTCGGATATTACAAAAAAAATTCGGATACGGATACGGATATTGTCCTGTCCGTACCGATAAGCATCCGTTGACACCCCTAACCGTAGGTACTTATAAGTATTGACCGTATCGGATTAATATCGATCTATCGTTTTGGTATGGGCCGTATCGGTTGGTATTGGTCTTAGCGAATTGGTATCGTCCTATCTGATATGTATCGGCCGTATAGCTAGGATTCACATTGGCCTTATCGATTTGGTATCGGTCATATCCGATAGGTATCGGCCGTGTTGGATTATTATATACCATTTTGGATTAGTATCGTCGGAAAGTAGTCGACCAAGCTTCGTATTGTAAAGTGATATTGTTGTAGACTTGCTTATAGGGACTGAAATCTGTGTACAGTGAGAAATGGACATTCTGAGAACTGGACATTGTGTGATTGTTGTAGGCTTGGTTATAGGGACTGAAACCTGTGTACAGTGAGAAATGGTTAGTTTTTTAAACTGCAGGGAGAAATTGACATTCTTTATTTTATTTTTTTTGCAGATTTAGCGACGTTTACCGACGTTTACCGATGTCCTCCGATGCTGTATTGCGTCGGTAAACGTCGGCAGATAAGCGATATTATCCAGGGTACCGACGTTTAGCGACGTCAATATATGTCGGAGGACGTCGGTAAACGTCGGTGCACATCGGTAATAATCTCCAGGAATTCCCAGGATTTACCAACGTTTAGCGACTTTGAACATGTCACTAAACCACCGACGACTCGACGGTAATTCGTCGGTAAATTTACCGACTTGTAGCGACACAAAATATTACGTCGCAAAGCACCGACGACAGGACGGTAGACGTCGGCATTATACCGACGTATAAATACGTTGGCGAACGTCGGTAATTGTGATGTTTGGCGACGTTTAGAAGATCAGCGACTTACATTTCTGCGACCAGCACGAAACGTCGGTAATTTCGTCGCTAAATATTTTTAGCGACGAAAATTATTGTTTTAGCGACGTCTTTAGGCGTCGCTAAAACGACTTATTCTGGTAGTGAACTCTGTCCCCAACATCATCCCAAAAGAATGGTGTACGGCATTGTCGTCCATATAGTGCCTCAAAAGGAGACATACCGATGCTGGCTTGGTAGCTGTTGTTGTATGAAAACTCTACCAAGTACAGATGGCTCTCCCATGATCTGCCAAAGTCCAGCGCACAAGTCCTCAGCATGTCCTCCAGCGTTTGTATCGTCCTCTCGGACTGCCCATCTGTCTGCGGGTGGTACGCTGTACTGAACTTGAGCCGACTGCCTAACTCCTCCTGCAAGCACCAACAGTAGTGGGACGTGAATCTGCTGTCTCTGTCCGACACGATGCTCACTGGTACTCCGTACAAATGAACTATCTGCTGCATGTATAGCTTCGCCAACTTCTCGGTGGAAAGCCCCACCTTGAAGGGTATGAAGTGCGCACACTTCGTCTGCCTGTCCACGATGACCGAAATGGCATCCTTCCCTCCTTAGGAACGAGGAAGCCCTGAGACGAAGTCCATCGTAATGTGTTCCCACTTCCATTTCGGAATGGGTAACGGCTGCAACAGACCAGCTGGCCTCTGGCGCTCCGCCTTGACCTGCTGGCAAACTAGGCATCTCGAAATAAAATGTGATACATCTCTCTTCATTCCGTGCCACCAAAGATGTTTCCGCAAGTCACGGTACATCTTGTTAGCACCAGGGTGAATAGAATATCTCGATCGGTGCGCCTCCTGCAAGACTGCCTCTATCAGCTCTCCCTTCGGTACGCACAATCGGCTGCCATGCCTCAAGGATCCATCCTCTGCTATGGTAAAGTCATCCAGCAATCCAGCTAAAGCCTGGGCTCGAAGTCTGCGAAGGCTCTCATCTGTAGACTGTGCCTCCCTGAACTGCTCCATCAAACCTGACTGAATGTCAAGCACCATCATCTGTACCACTGATCCTGGCCGAACTATCTCGATACCGAGCTTCTCCAGATCTTTCCGCAAATGCCGATCTATTATCAGATACCATACCATCGGATGCATGCTCAGCGTATCCGCCACCACATTTGCCTTCTCGGGGTGATACTGTAAATCGATGTCGAAGTCCTTCATCAACTCCAACCATCGTCTTTGCCTCATGTTCAGCTCTTTCTGCGTGAACACATACTTCAAGCTCTTGTGGTCAGTAAAGATTTCCACACGCTCTCTGTATAAGTAATGTTTCCATAACTTGAGTTCAAAGATCACTGCAGCTAACTCTAGGTCATGGGTAGGATAGTTCCGCTCATGAGTCCGTAATTGCCTAGGTGTATAAGCAATTACTTTTCCATGCTGCTGTAGGACACATCCTAGCCCCTTTCCTGAAGCATCGCTGTATATGGTGAAACCTCCAGATCCTGAAGGTAATGTCAGAACTGGAGCGGTCGTCAGCCTCCTCTTCAGCTCCTCAAACGCTGTCTGGCAGTCCTCTGGCCAGATGTACTCTGCATCCTTCCGCGTCAGCTTCATCATGGGTTCAGCTATCCTAGCAAAGTCCTGGACGAACTTTCTATAATAGTCGGCTAAACCCAGAAAGCTCCTGATCTCTGAAACTGACGTCGGAGCCTTCCATGTCTCAAATGCAGCAATCTTCCTAGGATCCACCGAGATCCCCTCTCCAGTAACTATATGACCGAGAAGCTCCATCGGTCCAAAAAGAACTCGCACTTCGACAATTTGGCAAACAACCTCTCCTGCCTCAGAATCCCCAAAACTGTTCGCAAGTGCTTCGCGTGCTCCTCCGGCGTCTTCGAGTATATCAGGATGTCGTCGATGAACACAATGACGAACTTATCCAGATACTGGTGAAATGTCTTATTCATCAAATTTATAAAGACAGCTGGCACATTTGTGATACCAAATGGCATCACCAGAAACTCGTACTGCCCGTACTTCATATTGAACGCCGTCTTCTGGATGTATGCAGCCCTGACCTTCACCTGGTGGTAACCGGATCTCAAGTCTATCCTGGAAAACACTTTCACCCCACTCAACTGGTCGAACAAATCATCTATCCTGGACAGAGGGTATTTGTTCTTAATGGTGATGGTACTCAACGCCCGGTAGTCAATGCACAACCGAACTGTACCATCCTTCTTAGGCACAAAGAGCATTGGCGCTCCCCATGGAGAAGCACTAGATCGAATGAAATCCTTTTTCAACAGGTCATTAATCTGCTCCTTTATCTCTACGGCCTCCTTGGGGTTCACTCTATAGCAAGCCTGGGATACTGGTGATGAACCCGGAACTAAATCTATAGTGAACTCCACATCTTTCTTAGGCGAAAGTCCTGGAAGATCCTCTGGGAATACATCCAAAAACTCCCTAATGATAGGGTATGGCGGTGCTATCTCCCCAACAGTCGCACAGTAGTTCGGCTCTAGGCTGATCTTCGGCCCTGTCCTCCTGACACTGAATGGTGCCGTGTCTGGAGGACTGAACAGAATACTACCCTCATGACAGTCTATAGCTGCATGGGCATAGCTAAGCCAGTCCATCCCCAATATAATATCATACCCGGGGAGTGGCATCACAAAGAATCGTCCCCTAAACTCTTACCCGGCTATAGTAATAGAGCATCTATAGATAGCTCTAATGGGCACTGGTCCGCCTTTCGTCATTACTCTACTCATCTCCTCGGTATGTGTAGCTACTAAGTGGTGTTTATGCATAAACTCTAATAACAGGAAGCTATGAGATGCACCAGAATCAAACAAGCATAGAGCTAGAAAAGTATGCAAATAAACATGACCTGTGATGACGTCAGCCAAATAATCTGGCTCCGAAACTTGCTCCGGCTCCGGCTCAAGAGCTAGACTATAAGTCTTCCCCTGGGGTCCCTTCTGCTGCTGCAGATGTTGCCCAAACCTCTGCTGCTGAGTCGGGAGCGGCCCTCTAGATACCTTGGCTACTGGGCAGTCCCGAAGCTGATGGGTGGCAGACCCACAAACTAAGCACTGCTTCAACCTATTTCTACAGACAGAGTAATCATGCCCTAGTCTTCCACAAAAAGAACACATGGCTCCCTTCTGCTGCTGCCGGGGTCCCGGAGCTCTAACTGGCGGGGTCGGGTGATGTGGTGTGGGATGACGGTATGTCTGCTGGTGCAGCGTCGGCGCTCTCGGCAGGAAAGCCTGACGCTTGGACGGTCCCTCGTGGTGTACAGAAGCCGGCTTCTTGTAAGACAGAAGACGCTCCTCTATGCTCCGGGCCAACTCTAGGCTCTGGTAGTAGTCAGTCGTACCGTTCGCCACTATGAGAATGCCAATGTCTGAAACTAGACCGTGGCAAAACCTACGCATCATCTCCTCTGGGTCTGCAACTAGATCACTAGGAGCAAAACGGCTCAGGCGACTAAACTCTGCCGCATACTCGTCAACAGAACGGTTCCCCTGCTGGATGTTCTGGAATCGTAGCCCTATGGCTACCCTAGCGGTGGTCGAGAAGAATTTCTTCTTAAACTGGGTCTTGAACTGATCCCAAGTGGCCCTTCCTCTCGCGAATATCGGCTCATTCCGGAACCAAACTCCTGCCAAGTCTATCAGCAGAATTCCCGTTGCCTCGACCTGGAGGTCATTCGGCAACCTAGCTTTAAGGAGCTTCCTCTCTACTGAGTCTAGCCAGTCATCTGCTACTACTATGCCCTTAGTCCCTAAGAACTCCTTGGGGTTCAGACCCATGAAGTCCTTGATCGTCTCCGCTCTCTGTCGTGGCTCTACAGGTGGTGGGACCACGGTACGTTCCTCAGAACACTCCATGCTCTGGAGGATTAGGGTGGTCTGCTCCTGATGGGTCGTTAGGAACCCCTGGATCAGAGTGAGCAGTTGGTTCCCGTCGAGTGTGACGGAAGCCTGGGTAGGTATAGTGATAGGTGGTGGTAGAAGTATCGGGTCCTGCTGGGACTGTGAGGTGGAAGGTGGTGGAGGCATCTGGGTTTGTGGTTTTATGGAATGGAAGAATATGGTAGGTGGATATGGAGGTGTATCGGTCAACTGGTCAGCTGACTGGATAGGGAGTGTGCCATTCTCTGGTGTGACATACTGGGATGAACGGGTGAGCACCATCTAAATAAATAAATAAAAGGACTTATAAGGACTCTTTAAAGTAAACAATCATAAATAAGAAAATCTAATTATAATAGCAAGCATGTGATGTATTTTCTATGTTGCAATCCTAGTATTCCTCTAGGTGTTCTAAGCGTCATTCCTAATGTTGTCTAATTACCTTAAGTTCCTAACTGCAGGCAAGCTTGGTACAATGACGTAACCAAACAATTTAGTCAGAGACCTGTATGGGCCACCACTAAAAATATGTCACGACCCGCTATCCATATTGTTGGGCCGGGCCAAGTCATGTTCAGCCTACGCTTGAGATAAAATGCAGTAAGCTGTTCTAGCGATAACAGGATAAGACTAAAATGTGCTAACTGTTCTATAAGTAAAGAAGAGTCATAAATGCTCCAAACACAAAAGTCATCTCATATAACAATAAGTCCAAGTACAAGTCCGTAATGTAAAACTGGATACAGGTCCAGTTACAAAATACGTAGTCTAATACATGACTACACTAAATATCCCGAGCAACTACACAAACTAGGCGAGTTTCCCCGTAGGTACATCCTCGTAGGGCAAAGCCTGGTCCTCGGCAGTAACTCCATAATATGAATCACAGAGCAACTCCTCCTCAGAAAGAATACCTACAACGTTATTCTGTCAGAACGGGAGCAAGTACTGTTTCTAGCAAACTAATATACGAAACATGAAATGAACATAAGAGAAATAAACTGGAATCATGGCATCTCATAATCTATCATGGCAAGGACACATATATCATATAGACAGATGTATATGTAATGTTTAAAACTGTAGCAGGTACGTAATCGTCAATAGGTGTAAAATGTACTGTGGCACAAGTGTATAAAATGTACTTCCGTACAAGTAAACAAGCAATAGATGTACATACGTACAAATATAGCTGGTGCGCCTACGACAAGATATACATAAAATGTCAACCTTGCTCGGTACGTACGTACGGAGAAGGGGGCATGATCACGTACACTACTAACAGTTTTCCCATAACCCAGATTCTAATCATGTGAGAAATATATAAAGACTGTTCTAAGCATGGTAGTGACTGAAAGTACGACATGTGAAGATTTAACTTGCTACCCCAAGGATCAGCATTTAACATGGTTGGATTCGCAGTTCATTGATGTAACAGTATGTAAAGTTTGTAGAAGTACTTGACTTTAGCAAAGCAAAGCAGCGATAAAAATGTTATAGATGCCTGGTGACTCGTAACTGTAGAAATAAATACATAAACTTAGTTTTTATACTAAGTTAAACACTAAGTCACTAGTTGTGTGCTACGACTTTCTGACTGGACACCTAGCCAAATGATGACTTTAGCATAGGAGACCAATGTGGGGTGACACAATATCCTAACTAATTTTCTAGGGCCTTTACACTAGTGCGGGGTGAGGTTCAATACGACTATAACTCAAAACAACACAAAAAGTTGCAAGTCGTAACTATGCAATAAATAAATCAAACTGTACATTGTATTCCAATAATTTTTGAGATAGACAAAATGCTCAATTTTACATAAAATAAAGTACCAAAATGATCCTTGTTAATTATTGAAATTTATACTAATTTTTCTGGAATTTATAAACCCTCATAAATAATTATTAAAAATCAGCAAACATAAATATACTGAAAATGAGTTCTGTTTTCCTATTTTTATAAAATACCAAAAGCACGTAATAAATGCTAAAAAAATTATAATAAATTGTCTAAATTAACATAGTATTTAAATACAATTTTCCCAGATTTTTACAGTAATTAAAATATATATAAAAATTCAAAAATAGCAAGCAACAGTTTCTGGAAATTAATTAATTAATTATTTACTATTTTGTCCATGTATTCAAATTTGAACCGAAGTCCAGATACAGGAACCAGAGCCATGAATCAAGTCCATTATGACTTGTACAGACTCTAATTGTATTAGACACAATTGGACCTAAAAATCCATGCTAGGTTTGGACATCAATTGGTCATAACAATTAAAATACAAGAATATAAATAATATATATATATTTTTAGAGTGGTAAAAATATACAAGTCACAAATTTATATAATAAAATAATCTTATAAAACTTTACATAATAGCATTTTATACAAGATAGAATTGAAATACATATATAAATATACAACAACAATATTTATACATATAAACTGATATACATATATATATATGTAAATACATATATATATATACACTTATATAATAAAATACTAAATAAAATATATATATATATATACATATACAAATACTGTATATATAGATATATAACAGTATATATATATAATAATATATATACATATATATACAAACACACACACACATATATATATATATATATATATATATATATATATATATATATATATATATATATATATATATATATATATATATATATATATAAAATATATATATATATATATATATATATATATATATATATATAAATACATATATACATATAAATAAAATATAAAAAACAAAACCCAAAAACAAAACAGAGAAAGGGGGCTCGAACTCGGCCCAGAGGGGTCGGGTTCTTGGGCTCGGTCGGGCTGGCCAGGGGATCAGCCCGAGCCATTTGTTAGGAAATGGTTTGGGTTAGTGTTAGGTTAGTTTTAGGTTAATGGGTTTAAACCCAATAGCACGAATCTAAACCCGCTAACCCTTAGTCTCTGTGTCCTGACAGTTAAGGACACACGAGTCTCGTGTCCGCGTTATGTACGACACGCACGGGTCGAGTTTTACGTGTCCAGACTCACCATTACGTCACTACCAAAATAAGTTATAATGGCGACGAAATTAGCGACTCCAGATAAATACGTCGCTAAGTTTTGTGCTTTTAGCGTCGTTTTTTATTTACGTCGCTGAACGTCACTATTAGTGACGTTTGAGCGACAGTTAGTGACACCATTAATATTTTGGACAACTGATGTCGCATTCTAGTCGCAAAACGTCGCTGATTTTTTTTATTCAGCGACGTTTAGCGACGCCACTTTTAAGACGTCGCCCGGTTTTAATAAATAGCGACGGTTAGCGACGTCTTTAAGTGACGTCACTAAAACATTTCATATAGGGTTCTGGCCCGATCGATTTTTCATTTTTTTACCCAAAATTTTCTAATCTCCCGCTCGCGGCGACCCCCTGCCCGGCGACCCCATCCCTCCGACGACCACCCAGTCTCCTCTGCCGCTGCTCCAGCCCCGGCGACCCCGACCCAACCCCAAGCAGTGTCGGTAAACCCTAACCCTATCTCCCTTTTTCTGATGCAACACAGACACGACCCTTTCTGATGCGACACAGACACGACCCCGACCACTCCTATGATGCGACACAGACACGACCCTTCGAATACCAGAGCTCATGTCTAGGGCTGCAAATGAGACAAGCCATTTGCGAGCTGCTCGAAGCTCGGCTCGATAAAAGCTCGTTTGAGCTCGGTTCGTTTAGTAAACAAGCCGAGCTCATGTCTAGGGCTGCAAATAAGCCAAGCTCGTTTAGGAGCTTGTTTAGAAGCTCGTTTGTTTGTTGAATTCTAATTTTATGTATGTTCGTATAATGATATGGTTGTGTGCTTTATATATTTATATGTCCTTAATAATTGATATGAAGGAACTTTTTTAATGAAATTTTTATAAATAAATTGTTAAATTATAGGTACTTGAATTCAAGCGTAACTAGGTCGAAATCGAGCTCATTAAGCTTGAAATAAAGGTGAACAAGTTTGAAATCAAGCTTAATGAGCTTGAAATAAGCTTATCGAGCTTGTTTATCAAGCTTGAATCAAGCTTGCTTATCAAGCCAAGCTCGAGCTCAAACCAAGCCAAGCTCAAGCTTAATATAAACAATCTCAAGCCAAGCTCAAGCTCTAAAATAACACACTGCATATCATGTTTCAGTCCACTTACATGAATCTGTCCTGCATACCATAGAGCATATCATGTTTCAGTCCACCCTAGGTATGTGTTCAACCCACATGTGCCTATTGCATTACCTGTCCATCTTGTTGTATAACACACTGCATATCATGTTTCAGTCCACCCTAGGTATGTGTTCAGCCCACATATCCATGTTGCAGTCCATCTTATTAGAGTTCAGTCCATGGGTACACATGAACAGGTAGGTAGAATACAGAACATGTACATTTATGTATAACATTTAACATTATCAGTTGTAATTAGGAACGATTTGCACATTAAGAAGTTTTTCTTTCTACAAACTACCCAGTTGACAAGGTGGTAACCCTGCCAATTTTCCCTCCAATTTGCACATTATCACTTATGTCAAGCTCGACGATTAGCTCTGATATTCGAGTCATGAGTGGAACCATATTCCCTCCAATTTTCCCCTTGTGAGGAAATTGATTCTCAAGTTTGTGGTTACCAAACAAAGGAAAGGAACAACTTTCCTTTCCTAGTTCCTTAAATCGGTGAACCAAACGAGGCCTTAGGATAATGTGTATAGATGAGGACTAGGACAATAAGTATAGGTAACTTCAAGATAGGAATTGTTTTACCTATGAGTATTGTTTACCATGAAATATAAAAGAACAGAACAATTATCGGAGGACCAGACTTTTACTTCACGTTACAAACTCGCTTGTACAAATAAAACCTAGGGACGAAAACCTAGGTACAGCAATCTAAGTACAATTGTTTATTTTAGATTCTGGGGGGGTGACAATAGAGGCTCGGGAAAGCGACGGCAGCTCTGCCTTACTCCTTGGACGATCGGTATGCAGCCTTGGCTCCAGAAGATTGCTTGGCGTAGGAAGAATTGCTCTCTTTGCTCTCTCTGCTTCTCCAAGTATTCTGGTGCTCTCTTTCTCTCTATATATGTGTACTCTTCTCTGTATCTCTTTGCATGTGTGTCTCCTCTCCTTTCTTTTTTTTCCGCAGGAGAATGGCACCCTGCTATTTATAGGAATGGGATGTGATCATTAGGGTTGCAAGTGATTGCTTCTTGGAGATGGCGGCGGCCTGTGGATTGGTCAATCTAGGCCCTTCGTTTTGATTGTGACAAATCCGGACCATTAAGTATAGATTACACCAAATCTCATCAGCAATTAATACTGATTGGAATAAATCTTTCTCATAATGATCTTCTGATATCTGCGAGTAAATTTGATTTATTCTTCTGCCACGTGTCCCAAATTATTGAGATTTGACCCAATCTCTTGATTGCAACAAATCTGGGGAATTGATCGGCTTAGGACACGTGTCCTAGGAGCCACTGGGAGAGATCTGAACCGCATGAATATTGAGCCGCATAAGGTTTGGGCCGCACAAGGTTTAGGCCACATAAGATTTGGGCCACGTGTCAGGACTGCTCGGGTAATGGTCACCCCTCGAACCTTCGAACCGCATGGAGATGATCATTGCGAGCCGCATATAGATGCATCTGCCTGAGCCACATGAAAATGGTCCTCTTGAGTCGCATGGAAAGGCCTCCGCTTGAGCCGCATGAGACTGTTTCGGCCTGAGCCGCATAGGACGGTTTCATTCTGAACCGTATGGGAAGTCTTCGCTCGAGCCGCATATGAACGTCCACGTGGCAAAGCCACGTGGCACTTTATAGATCTCGGGGGATTGTGTCAGAGATCTCTTTCTCTTCCCTAGAAGTCTGTCATTATGACAGAGTCATAATTACTTCCTCGTGTCAGGGCTATCACTTTTTCAGAGTTGTCAGCCGTCAAAGTAATTAATGCAGCATGGGTTGGAGGGAAGGACTGTTATGCCACATGTTTTCTGAGTCGCATGGAACATTTCAGACTGCATAGTTCCTGAGCCGCATAGTCTTTTTGTGCCGCATTGGCTGTTTGAGCCGCATGGGGTTCCCTGGCCGCATGGGTCATTTTTCATGCTTCTACAAGACCCCCTTCAAAGTTTTCAATTTGCAAAATTGAAATACTTTGAATAAGAAGCATGGTCGTATTTTTTTGGCCGCATATGCCGCCGTTGCCGCATGAGTGTTTAAGCCGCATAGATAGGTCGGTCGCATGAATTAACTCAGCCGCACAGATAGTTCATCCGCATAGAACTTTCGGCCACATCATCGTTGCCACGTATGGCAATTCTTTGCATTAAATGCTGTTTGATTTGCTGTCAGCTTTAAAGGCCACTTTTTGGTGCGAGATCCGAGGAGCTTGGCCTCCATTTTTGGCGGCTCATTTTGATAACCGAAGAGTCGGTCTGCGTGTATGCACGGGGATCGAAACGCTTCACTTTTGTTTATAAATATGGATGAGTATGTTCGGGGGAGTTCTTTACTTTCTCCTTCGTCCCACTATTGCTATCTTGCTTTTCTTTCCTTATTTCTCTTCTCCGATCATTGGCCATGGCCCCCAAATCCTCTAAGGTTGCTTCTGCCGCCGCGAAGGACAAGAAGGCAGTTTCTTCGTCAGCTATTGTGCCCGCAGTGCACCCTGATGTCCGTCCTGCCCTTAATGGTAAGGTTGTATTTGGATTATTTCTGAATCCTAAGCATTTATGGTTCTGTTGCATATTTATGCACAAGCCTTCACCTAAGTTCGAGCATGATAGAGCCGTATATGTTGCGTTACCCTCTCATATCCGAGCCGCATAGACGATGCCTCATATTTGGACCGCATAAGAAGGATTCGAGTTTCTGGATATAAACCGCATGGGGTCTCCCTTGAACGGAACCTCATAAGCTTCTGACAGACTGATCCGCATGAACTTTTCGGTTTAGAACCGCATATGTCTCATTGATCCGCATGAGCCATTGAACCAATATTATTTGGAATTCCTGATTGTCTTGGGCCGCATAAGGCTGTCTTGGCCGGGCCTCATAAACTCTCTTGGGGCTGTGTCATCTGGAACCCAATCGAATTTGAGCCGCATGGGGCTTCATTTGATCTAAGCCGCATAGGCTCGCAAGAACTGAGCCGCATAGGGCTTCATTTGATCTGAGCCGCGTAGGCTCGCAGGAATTTGAGCTTAGTAACCATCTTTTAATCTTGTTTCTCCCTTTTTTTTGTCATTTTTCAGTGAACCTCCCGACCAACCAAGCAGGAGAACTTCTTATGGGTTCGGCCCAGTTCGCCGTGGGCGTACGGCTTGATGACTTAATCCGTCGTATAGTGGATCAGCTTCCCGCTAATGAACCTAGGGAGAGAGTGGCTGCCATTAATAACCAACCTTTCCACTTTTTTTGTTCCATGATGAATTCGGAGCAGCTGGATGGAGAATATCTGAAACCGGCTTTTCTCTTTGGGGACGCCTTTTCCTTAAAGAACTCCCGATTGCTGGAGCACTGGGATTTTTCTGTAGACGGAGTAGAGATCCATATCCCCGTGATGGAGCGGCATTATCCTCTCTCATGGTTTAACATGGTACCGTTGGGCAGGGCAATGGTGGGCTCCATGACTCCCACCCAATCGGGAATGTTTGTGAGCAACATCCACTACAACAGGCGCACGGGTTTAGTATGTGCGGGCAAGGAATCAGTGAGTCGGACTGTGATGGGGCTGCTCCCTGGCACTTTTGTAAACATGACTGGCCCTAATTTTACTTTCGCTCTAGCTGATACTTTTCTGAATCAGCTCGCTCGCAAGGGGTCTTATCCTGTGGGCAGGTTGTCGCTGCTGAACTGAATCAACCCCATTCCCTCATGGGCTAATCTTACCTCATGGATCTTGAGGAAGTATGGGGAATTCCTTCAGGAAATTGACCTCTACTACGCCGTCAGGGGTACCTGCTACGGGTTGCCCATTAACAAGCCTTTGTTTATGGCTCTTTTGGAGCTGTATAATCGGCATACATGGACTTTCTTTGCCCCCGAAGGAGAGCTGGGGCTTGCTCTCCATGAGATGCACGCTGTTTCTATAATGCCGTAGGGAGGTGAAGCTTTCGAAGCATACACCGACGAACGAAGAATTCGAAGATCTGGACCGACGATTTCCTAGTTTCGTCGTCGTGTACCAAGAACTGTTGTGCCATCATAGCGTCTGCCACCAGATGGCTATCAAGAAAGAAAATAGCTCAGAAGGGAGCGCCCCTCACACTACGGCCTGGGTTTTGTATCTTTTCAAGTTGCGTCCCTCCGGCCGAGTTTTGTCTCGAAGTCCTCAAACCCCGGAGGAGGTGAAGGACATGATGTTGAAGGTCAAAAGGTCGAGGTCTACCCGTGACCGGTTTGGGATTCGCACTGACTCCCTCAGTTACTTCCACTATGGTACCCGGGAGATGTCCGATAAGGCGATCTTAGCTGGGTTCTTGATGGTGTGGCTACGCAATTGCGTAGTCTCGGGCGGCACGGGTTCTATGGAAAGGATCAGCCGCCATTTCATTCTTCCTGCTGTGAAATTGGTCTTCAAGGTAAGACTGGCGCTTCTTCCGGCCATGGTGTGCAGCATACACCACGGCCTTCGCGCCTTTTCATCCAAAGTTATTGCTCGTGATGCGACGATGGACTTTGAACGGATAGAACTACCATACCACTACCTCATAGGATGGTTATTAATACACTACCGGTCGTTGATGAGGCCAAGAATCGAAGAAGATGTTACTACTGACGACGCCTTCATTTTTCAATACCGTCATTAGCCTTGGAACATGATACTATGCCAGCCTGCCGGAGGGCTTTGGCGAGGGTTGACGGGCCCGAGTTTTTTTGTCTCTCTTCCTCAATTTACCCCCAGGGAAGTGAGGGGAGTGCATGTCGACGGCGTTGATCCTCCCCAACTTTTATCTGAGAAGATGCTTCTTTGGTTACGCAACATCCGCCCTGCGCACCTGGTGTACCGTTACCGGAATAAAGTATACCTGGAGCCTTATCTGCCCAGTAGATTTTCCCGTTAGTTTGGGTATAGTCAATTGTTCCTGGATCGTCCTAGCGCTTGCTTGAGCTTTGAGGGCAGTGTACTCGATGGCGTCCGGGCTTGGTATTATTATAATACGGTCCATACCCGGGCCAGCTTCTCAGTCCCCGATGCCAGGATGGCAGGGGATATTTTGTATATAGCGGCCCTTTATCATGTTGCAGAGAGCAAGCCTCCCGTCGATTTTGATATAAATACTAGCTTCATCGCTGGCACCGGTTTGGCTGAGAAGCCAGAGGGGTCCAAGAAGAGGAAGAGGGGGACGAACAGGGTTCCTGTGCCGGACTCAGAGTCCATTAGGGCGGATGAGGAGGATGACGAACAAGACGTCGATGACTCATCGCATTCTTCGGACGAGGAAGTTGGGAATCAACCCCCTATCATGCCGGATGAAAGGGTGCGGGTCAACCGTCTACTTGGTCTGACGAGGGGGTGGAGGATCAACCATCTGCAATACCTGGCCCTTCGCGTAAACGAAGCAGGCGTGTGACTACCGCTGATGACCGAACCTATTCCATGAAGCACGCTGCGGTAAGATATCGCAGGCTATTTATTGATGATGTGGACGTTGTTTCTGAGGTGATTTGGGCTTCAACTGTTTCCTTTCTTCTTCTTCTATGTTATGGCCTAATCATTTGTTTCTTTTGCTCTTTATAGGCGTCGGATGAGCTCGCTCCTCAGGACCCGATTACCGAGGCTGACCCGGTCCTGTCTCATTTAGTCAGTGATGTGTGCACCGCTATCATTGCTGCTGGGGTGCTTCCGGTTGTGGTCGAGGATTCCCATCTTGCTGGGACCTCAACCCAGGGGGATGGGGGCTTTACCGCGCCCGTCCCTGAGACATCTGAACCCCAACATGATGACTTTGTGGGTGGAGAAACTACGTCGGCTGTGAACGAGCCGTCGCCTCCACGCTCTACCCCCGGTAATACAAATCAAACCATAGCTCGTGAATAAGCCTATGTGTTCCGTCATCTTATCTTTCAGATTATGTCGTCTAATGGTTGCTTTGGACGTTCAGGTCCCAACCCTTCATTGCCAGTGATGGATATTGCTGGATTGAACCCTACCGGAGAGGGTCTGACGGAACCTCCCTATACCGAGGGACCTCTGTCTGGGTCGAGCTCGGGGTCCCAGGTAGCAGTGCAGCTGGGACAAGGGACGATGCTCCCTGTGTCCTCCTCTACGAATGTGGTTTCGGGGGTCAACCTTTCCTTCCTGCTGAGCATCCAGGCTCTTCGGGCGGCGGAAGAGGAGTTAGCCGCCATTCAAGCATCTTTCCGTACGAAATTTGCTTCCTTGGTGGCGGGTACAGTAACTTCTGAAGCTACTTCTTCGGTACTGTCTGTCACTCTCCCTCTGACGCCATCCTCTACAGAGGTCTTGGATGACACGTTACAGGACGTGATTGCCAGTTTCCATCGCCACCTGAAGAGGGAGATCGAGGCAGCAGTGGAAAGGGGGACTCCCTTTACTCTGGCCCGTCGATGTGCCGGTGGCCAGATTAATATCCTTAAGACACTCCGTGGCGGAGGGGAACTGGCTGCGCTTCTGGAGCCTAAGCTATTAGAAGCTGATCGTCTCGTGGCCCAGTTTTGCTTGTTTCAACAGACTGATTTACCCACGGTCATAAATCAAGAGCGCAACTTCCTTATTACCGCGGTGGAGAAGGTGATGGCTGCCCGAGAATCGCTCAAGCCGGCTATATTGAAGGACCGCCGGGATTTGACCCGATTGTACGATCAGTGGAGCCGTCGGGCTGACGATTGTGCGGCTCGGGAAGCGGCTGCCTCTCGCGGGGTAACCGACACCCGGGAACAAATCTTCGAACTCCAGAGAAAGCTGGCCTTCTTGGAGTCCGAGCTGGAAGCTGCTTGTACTGAAAAAGGAATTGCCATCCAGGAAGCTGACAAGCTTAGCAGGGCCTCTGCCAATCTAGAACTTGCCCTGAAGAAGATAGAGACCAACTGGCAGGCATATATGTATCTGAATGATGCGGAGCAACTATCCCAAGAGGTCGAGCGCCGAGCTAAACAGAGGCTTGAGCGGGGGACTGTCTTGGTGAGGGATCGGCTACTGGAGTTGTGTAATGTTGAGCTGTAGTCGGTCTTTTTTCTTGTTTTGTTTCTGTTTTCTTTCTTTCTGAAAGGGACGTGATCCTGAAATATGTAATACTTTTTCTTCCTTCAAATAAAGAGTACTTTCCCTTCTACCCTTCATTTGTGTTCATTTGTTGTACCTGCGATATTACGGTGATGTTCTCCCCCGCATAGGGGATATATTTGTGGATCTGTTACCCATGGCATACCTTGGTTTTAGGTACATATAACAAGTTTTGGTCAGGATACCTGAAGCAGCCATGGCAAAGTGGTCATGGGTGCTCTTGGAATTAGGAAAAGGAATGCCGTAGAGCAGCTGGGCTCCTGGGGCATGATGAGATGGTAGGTTTGTGCTAAGAAACTTAGCTGAGGATATTTGTGGGCCTATTATCCTTGGCGTACCTTGGTTTAGGATACGGATAATAGGATGAAGGGGAACCGACATACTTGCTCAGAGGTAATAAGGACATGGCAAGTAAGAAAGTTTTTTAAACGTAGAGTCTTCCTACTCAGAGGTAATGAGGACATGGCAGGAGTGAACTCGACGGAGGATATTGGTGATCAACAGAGGACATTTGTCGTCAACAGAGGACATTTGTGGTCAACAGAGGACATTTGTGGACCTATTACCCTTGGCGTACTCCGGTTGTGGGTACAGATAATAGGTCGAAAGGGGATCATCATTCTTACTCAGAGGTAATGAGGACATGGCAAGTATGAAGGTTTCTTCGACGGAGCCTTCCCATTCAGAGGTAATGAGGACATGACAGGAGTGGACTCAATGAAGGAGGGTACGTAGAACGACTCAGAGATAATGAGGACATGAAAGTTCTATGTAAGGGGTGATTTGTTTTTGGCAGAAGTGGAACGACTCAGAGGTAATGAGGACATGGCCGTTTTGGAAATTTATGGATCGATTACCCTTTTTGTGCACTGGGAGTGCGGGTATTAGATCATGAGGGAGGATCTCCTTCAAAAAGAAAGTTTAGAGGTATGATCATACATGACTTGCTACCTGAAAGAGTGATCGAGATATGAGTTCAGAGGTACCAGCGGGTACATGACTCGAGAATCTGGTGAATTCAGCGGTACCAGCGGGTACATGACTCGAAAATCTAGAAAACTATGAGGGTGAGTTCAGTGGTACCAGCGGATACGTGACCCAATAATCTGGAGAGTATTGTTTAGACATAATATTTCTTCAGGAACTTGTCGTTAACGGGCAACATGAGCAAGTCTCCGTTTTGCTTAGCGAGGCGGTAAGCACCGTTGGAGAACACGGCCTCGATGACAAATGGACCTTTCCATTTTGGCGGGAACTTGTCGGCGGTCTTGTGAGTCATGACCATTAGCCTCCGGACTGCCAGAACAAGATCGCCCACTTGGAATGTTCTGATTTTGACCTTCTTGTTGAAGGCTCCTGAGATACGTGCTTGGTATAGCTCGATCCTTTGCGGAGCTAGGAGGCAGTTTTCATCTAAGGCCTCCAAATCTTGTAGTCGACGCCGGTAGTTGTCATCCGTCGTCAATTGATAAGTGAGGGCGACGCGGAGTGAGGGTATTTGAGTCTCTAATGAGAGAACTGCCTCACTCCCGTATACTAGAGAGAATGGTATGTTCTCGGTAGCTGTTCGGACTGTAGTACGGTACGCCCATAAACACTCGTCGAGCTTCTCGTTCCAGTCGCGTTTGTTGGAGGAGACAAACTTCTTGAGGAGTTTGATGATTGTTTTGTTGAATGCCTCTGCCATCCCGTTTGCTGCCGGGTTATACGGTGTCGAACAATATTCTGAATATGGTGCTTATCGCAAAATCGATAGAAAGCGTGGCTTGCAAACTGCGGACCATTATCATGGATGATCCTTCAGGGCAGTCCAAAGCTGTAGATGACGTGATGCTTAAGGAAGCTGATCACGTTTGAAGTCTTGACT
>JANAVB010037418.1:1205039-1212539 GCA_029216955.1 Iris pallida
TCCTCCGGCGAGCCCCTTCTCCCTCCCTCCTCCTCTACCGCGAGCCCCTTCTCCTCCTCCACCGCAGATCCTCCTCCTCCTCCTCCTCCACTACCGCGAGGAGACTGAAGGTAAACTCTAACCCTAATTGAGATATTTTTCGTGTCCAAAATGGACACGAAGACACATTACGACCATGTGTTCACTGATACAGTGTGTTCGTGAGGTTTTGGACACTTTGTGTCCATTTGTTGGACACGTGGACACCCCCAAGCTTGCATATTTATGTATTTCACCTCTGTACACTTAATCCCCTCCTCCTCCACCACCGCGAGGAGACTAAAGGTAAACCCTAACCCTAATTGAGGTGTTTTTCGTGTCCAAAATGGACACGGAGACACATTACGACCATGTGTTCATTGATACAGTGTGTTCGTGTAGTTTTGGACACTTTGTGTCCATTTGTTGGACACGTGGACGCCCCCAAGCATGCATATTGCAACATTCCTACACTTATTTTAGACAACAAGTATGAACCAATTAGTCAACATCTATTTTTTGAAGTATGGTACTCCATTCTTCGTAAGTTCTAGCTATATATCTCAAGATCCAATACTCAAAAATCCCAAGAAGAAGAAGAAGAAAAGAATAAAATGACATCGCTCAACACCCTATGACAACTCTTTGTAGAATTGTGTTAAAGTGTGAGTTCTACAGTATGAGTTCTACAGTATGGTTTTCTTTGTAGAATAAAATGACATCGCTCAACCCTATCGATCCTCCATACAAGTCTTCCTTCATCTATTGTCTTAAAGTGTGAGTTCTATAGTATGGTTCTCTTTGGTTGTGGGACGAGCACGGATACTTTGACAAAGGAGACCACCATGCTGTCAGGAACCTCTCACTCGAGCTCTACACCAAGGATGTCCACTTGAGCTCCGGGACAAAGTTTTGGCTCGGAGCAAGAATCTGTTGACGGAGCACATCCACCATACTGTCAGAAAAAAATAGTAATGGTGAGAGCCCCATCTGAGTAGGATGTATACTCTGATAATATCTCCTCCAGCACTCAATCCCACTACTGATATCATTCTTGTAAAGGTGATCTCTCAGAGTATACGTCCTACTCAGATGGATCTCTCAGAGTATCCTCTCCGGTTGGGTTGTGTTCTGAGCCATCCGTTCTCACAGTATTTTGTATTTTGGATTCTGTATTTTGTATTTTGGTTTCTGTATTTTGTATTTTGGTTTTTGTATTTTGTATTTTGGTTTCTGTATTTTGTATCTTGTATTTTGGATTCTGTATTTTTATTTTGGTTTCTGTATTTTGGCTCCAGCTCCAGCTCCATTTGCATTAATCTACGGTACGACATGGTGATCAGGACATAGTCCCTGCAGCCATTCGATTGGTGAGACAGAAACTATGTAGCCGTAGATAAAGTTGACTATCCTCCGACCCTCATCCCTCGGCAATGATGATACGACAACCTATCAGAATCCTCGAC
This sequence comes from Iris pallida, assembly GCA_029216955.1. Taxonomy (NCBI): domain Eukaryota; kingdom Viridiplantae; phylum Streptophyta; class Magnoliopsida; order Asparagales; family Iridaceae; genus Iris; species Iris pallida. The sequence continues at coordinate 1,206,524 of JANAVB010037418.1, forward strand.
TCTCTTTTTGTGAGTTCATCTTGATTCTGTTACATTCTTCAGATACTAGAAACGATAAGAACATATACTATACCATATGTACAGAACATAGATGATTCACACTAATGTATGCTAGAATGAATTTTGGGTTGTGTTCTGAGCCATTCGTTCCCATACTTGGCAATTAAGCCATTCGACTGGCAAGGCAGAAACTATGTATCCGTAGATAAAGTTGACTGTCCTCCGACCCTCATCCCTCGGCAATGATGATACGACAACCTATCACTATATCTTATATAGTAGTAGATGATGTCTTAGTATTACATTATGTGAGTTCATCTTGATTCTGTTACATTCTTCAGATACCAGATACGATAAGAACATATACTACACCATATATATAGAACATATGATTCACACTAATATATGCTAGAATGAATTTTGGGTTGTGTTCTGAGCCATTCGTTCCTATACTTGGAAATTAAGCCATTCGACTGGCGAGGCAGAAACTATGTAGTAGTAGATAAAGTTGACTGTCCTTCGACCCTCATTCCTCGGCAATGATGATACGACAACCTATCACTATATCTTATATAGTAGTAGATGATGTCTTAGTATTACATTATGTGAGTTTATCTTGATTATGTTACATTCTTCAGATACTAGATACGATAACAACATATACTACACCATATACAGAACATAGATGATTCACACTAATGTTTGCTAGAATGAATTTTGGGTTGTATTCTGAGCCATTCGCTCCCATACTTGGCAATTAAGCCATTCGACTGGCGAGGCAGAAACTATGTAGCCTTAGATAAAGTTGACTGTCCTCCGACCCTCATCCCTCGGCAATGATGATACGACAACCTATCACTATATCTTATATAGTAGATGATGTCTTAGTATTACATTATGAGTTCATCTTGATTCTGTTATATCCTTCAGATACTAGATACGATAAGAACATATACTACACCATATGTACAGAACATAGATGATTCACACTAATGTATGCTAGAATAAATTTTGGGTTGTTTTCTGAGTCATTCGTTCCCATACTTGGCAATTAAGCATGTGAAATAGAACTGATTATGTTTAGTTTGTCTTACGATACAGATTTTCACATCCAAATTGAAATAGATCGTTTCTTCGTTGATCGTACATGGATGTACTAGCGGATCAACCTTCTGGACCGTAGGTAGACCTGTCAATGGATAGTCGAAAATTCGAATCCGATCCGATTCCGTATCCGAACTTTCGGATATTTTTCGAAATTTCGGATATCGGATTCGGATATCCGAATATTTTTCGGATATTATCCATTTTCGGATACGAATTCGGATATTAAGGTATTCGAATCCGTTAATATTCGATCCGACTTTAAATTGTAAATTTCGGATATCGAATTCGGATATCGGATTCGGATATCCAAAATTTTATATATATTATAGTATAATGTATATGTAATATATATTAATTAATAGAGAAGATTAAAGTATTTTATTCTCAACTGACTTTTACATAAATTAATTATAATATAATTTATATATAATAGTAATATATATTAATTAGAATTTACAACAAAAGAAAAAAGACTCAAATGTGTAGAGAAATTGAATTTGATTTTCGGATATTCGGATAATAACTAAATTTTTAATCTTTCGGATTTCGGATATTCGGATAATAACTAAATTTTTAATATTTCGGATTTCGGATATTCGAATACTAGCATTCGAATTTTTTAGCTAATCGGATCGGATATTATCCGATATCCGTTAAACTAGACGGATACGAATTCGGAGTGTCAAAAGAGATATCCGTTCGGATATCGGATCGGATTCGGATATTACAAAAAAAATTCGGATACGGATACGGATATTGTCCTGTCCGTACCGATAAGCATCCGTTGACACCCCTAACCGTAGGTACTTATAAGTATTGACCGTATCGGATTAATATCGATCTATCGTTTTGGTATGGGCCGTATCGGTTGGTATTGGTCTTAGCGAATTGGTATCGTCCTATCTGATATGTATCGGCCGTATAGCTAGGATTCACATTGGCCTTATCGATTTGGTATCGGTCATATCCGATAGGTATCGGCCGTGTTGGATTATTATATACCATTTTGGATTAGTATCGTCGGAAAGTAGTCGACCAAGCTTCGTATTGTAAAGTGATATTGTTGTAGACTTGCTTATAGGGACTGAAATCTGTGTACAGTGAGAAATGGACATTCTGAGAACTGGACATTGTGTGATTGTTGTAGGCTTGGTTATAGGGACTGAAACCTGTGTACAGTGAGAAATGGTTAGTTTTTTAAACTGCAGGGAGAAATTGACATTCTTTATTTATTTTTTTTGCAGATTTAGCGACGTTTACCGACGTTTACCGATGTCCTCCGATGCTGTATTGCGTCGGTAAACGTCGGCAGATAAGCGATATTATCCAGGGTACCGACGTTTAGCGACGTCAATATATGTCGGAGGACGTCGGTAAACGTCGGTGCACATCGGTAATAATCTCCAGGAATTCCCAGGATTTACCAACGTTTAGCGACTTTGAACATGTCACTAAACCACCGACGACTCGACGGTAATTCGTCGGTAAATTTACCGACTTGTAGCGACACAAAATATTACGTCGCAAAGCACCGACGACAGGACGGTAGACGTCGGCATTATACCGACGTATAAATACGTTGGCGAACGTCGGTAATTGTGATGTTTGGCGACGTTTAGAAGATCAGCGACTTACATTTCTGCGACCAGCACGAAACGTCGGTAATTTCGTCGCTAAATATTTTTAGCGACGAAAATTATTGTTTTAGCGACGTCTTTAGGCGTCGCTAAAACGACTTATTCTGGTAGTGAACTCTGTCCCCAACATCATCCCAAAAGAATGGTGTACGGCATTGTCGTCCATATAGTGCCTCAAAAGGAGACATACCGATGCTGGCTTGGTAGCTGTTGTTGTATGAAAACTCTACCAAGTACAGATGGCTCTCCCATGATCTGCCAAAGTCCAGCGCACAAGTCCTCAGCATGTCCTCCAGCGTTTGTATCGTCCTCTCGGACTGCCCATCTGTCTGCGGGTGGTACGCTGTACTGAACTTGAGCCTGCCTAACTCCTCCTGCAAGCACCAACAGTAGTGGGACGTGAATCTGCTGTCTCTGTCCGACACGATGCTCACTGGTACTCCGTACAAATGAACTATCTGCTGCATGTATAGCTTCGCCAACTTCTCGGTGGAAAGCCCCACCTTGAAGGGTATGAAGTGCGCACACTTCGTCTGCCTGTCCACGATGACCGAAATGGCATCCTTCCCTCCTTAGGAACGAGGAAGCCCTGAGACGAAGTCCATCGTAATGTGTTCCCACTTCCATTTCGGAATGGGTAACGGCTGCAACAGACCAGCTGGCCTCTGGCGCTCCGCCTTGACCTGCTGGCAAACTAGGCATCTCGAAATAAATGTGATACATCTCTCTTCATTCCGTGCCACCAAAGATGTTTCCGCAAGTCACGGTACATCTTGTTAGCACCAGGGTGAATAGAATATCTCGATCGGTGCGCCTCCTGCAAGACTGCCTCTATCAGCTCTCCCTTCGGTACGCACAATCGGCTGCCATGCCTCAAGGATCCATCCTCTGCTATGGTAAAGTCATCCAGCAATCCAGCTAAAGCCTGGGCTCGAAGTCTGCGAAGGCTCTCATCTGTAGACTGTGCCTCCCTGAACTGCTCCATCAAACCTGACTGAATGTCAAGCACCATCATCTGTACCACTGATCCTGGCCGAACTATCTCGATACCGAGCTTCTCCAGATCTTTCCGCAAATGCCGATCTATTATCAGATACCATACCATCGGATGCATGCTCAGCGTATCCGCCACCACATTTGCCTTCTCGGGGTGATACTGTAAATCGATGTCGAAGTCCTTCATCAACTCCAACCATCGTCTTTGCCTCATGTTCAGCTCTTTCTGCGTGAACACATACTTCAAGCTCTTGTGGTCAGTAAAGATTTCCACACGCTCTCTGTATAAGTAATGTTTCCATAACTTGAGTTCAAAGATCACTGCAGCTAACTCTAGGTCATGGGTAGGATAGTTCCGCTCATGAGTCCGTAATTGCCTAGGTGTATAAGCAATTACTTTTCCATGCTGCTGTAGGACACATCCTAGCCCCTTTCCTGAAGCATCGCTGTATATGGTGAAACCTCCAGATCCTGAAGGTAATGTCAGAACTGGAGCGGTCGTCAGCCTCCTCTTCAGCTCCTCAAACGCTGTCTGGCAGTCCTCTGGCCAGATGTACTCTGCATCCTTCCGCGTCAGCTTCATCATGGGTTCAGCTATCCTAGCAAAGTCCTGGACGAACTTTCTATAATAGTCGGCTAAACCCAGAAAGCTCCTGATCTCTGAAACTGACGTCGGAGCCTTCCATGTCTCAAATGCAGCAATCTTCCTAGGATCCACCGAGATCCCCTCTCCAGTAACTATATGACCGAGAAGCTCCATCGGTCCAAAAGAACTCGCACTTCGACAATTTGGCAAACAACCTCTCCTGCCTCAGAATCCCCAAAACTGTTCGCAAGTGCTTCGCGTGCTCCTCCGGCGTCTTCGAGTATATCAGGATGTCGTCGATGAACACAATGACGAACTTATCCAGATACTGGTGAAATGTCTTATTCATCAAATTTATAAAGACAGCTGGCACATTTGTGATACCAAATGGCATCACCAGAAACTCGTACTGCCCGTACTTCATGAACGCCGTCTTCTGGATGTATGCAGCCCTGACCTTCACCTGGTGGTAACCGGATCTCAAGTCTATCCTGGAAAACACTTTCACCCCACTCAACTGGTCGAACAAATCATCTATCCTGGACAGAGGGTATTTGTTCTTAATGGTGATGGTACTCAACGCCCGGTAGTCAATGCACAACCGAACTGTACCATCCTTCTTAGGCACAAAGAGCATTGGCGCTCCCCATGGAGAAGCACTAGATCGAATGAAATCCTTTTTCAACAGGTCATTAATCTGCTCCTTTATCTCTACGGCCTCCTTGGGGTTCACTCTATAGCAAGCCTGGGATACTGGTGATGAACCCGGAACTAAATCTATAGTGAACTCCACATCTTTCTTAGGCGAAAGTCCTGGAAGATCCTCTGGGAATACATCCAAAAACTCCCTAATGATAGGGTATGGCGGTGCTATCTCCCCAACAGTCGCACAGTAGTTCGGCTCTAGGCTGATCTTCGGCCCTGTCCTCCTGACACTGAATGGTGCCGTGTCTGGAGGACTGAACAGAATACTACCCTCATGACAGTCTATAGCTGCATGGGCATAGCTAAGCCAGTCCATCCCCAATATAATCATACCCGGGGAGTGGCATCACAAAGAATCGTCCCCTAAACTCTTACCCGGCTATAGTAATAGAGCATCTATAGATAGCTCTAATGGGCACTGGTCCGCCTTTCGTCATTACTCTACTCATCTCCTCGGTATGTGTAGCTACTAAGTGGTGTTTATGCATAAACTCTAATAACAGGAAGCTATGAGATGCACCAGAATCAAACAAGCATAGAGCTAGAAAAGTATGCAAATAAATGACCTGTGATGACGTCAGCCAAATAATCTGGCTCCGAAACTTGCTCCGGCTCCGGCTCAAGAGCTAGACTATAAGTCTTCCCCTGGGGTCCCTTCTGCTGCTGCAGATGTTGCCCAAACCTCTGCTGCTGAGTCGGGAGCGGCCCTCTAGATACCTTGGCTACTGGGCAGTCCCGAAGCTGATGGGTGGCAGACCCACAAACTAAGCACTGCTTCAACCTATTTCTACAGACAGAGTAATCATGCCCTAGTCTTCCACAAAAAGAACACATGGCTCCCTTCTGCTGCTGCCGGGGTCCCGGAGCTCTAACTGGCGGGGTCGGGTGATGTGGTGTGGGATGACGGTATGTCTGCTGGTGCAGCGTCGGCGCTCTCGGCAGGAAAGCCTGACGCTTGGACGGTCCCTCGTGGTGTACAGAAGCC
>JANAVB010037418.1:1217539-1342539 GCA_029216955.1 Iris pallida
ATTTATGTATAACATTTAACATTATCAGTTGTAATTAGGAACGATTTGCACATTAAGAAGTTTTTCTTTCTACAAACTACCCAGTTGACAAGGTGGTAACCCTGCCAATTTTCCCTCCAATTTGCACATTATCACTTATGTCAAGCTCGACGATTAGCTCTGATATTCGAGTCATGAGTGGAACCATATTCCCTCCAATTTTCCCCTTGTGAGGAAATTGATTCTCAAGTTTGTGGTTACCAAACAAAGGAAAGCAACTTTCCTTTCCTAGTTCCTTAAATCGGTGAACCAAACGAGGCCTTAGGATAATGTGTATAGATGAGGACTAGGACAATAAGTATAGGTAACTTCAAGATAGGAATTGTTTTACCTATGAGTATTGTTTACCATGAAATATAAAAGAACAGAACAATTATCGGAGGACCAGACTTTTACTTCACGTTACAAACTCGCTTGTACAAATAAACCTAGGGACGAAAACCTAGGTACAGCAATCTAAGTACAATTGTTTATTTTAGATTCTGGGGGGTGACAATAGAGGCTCGGGAAAGCGACGGCAGCTCTGCCTTACTCCTTGGACGATCGGTATGCAGCCTTGGCTCCAGAAGATTGCTTGGCGTAGGAAGAATTGCTCTCTTTGCTCTCTCTGCTTCTCCAAGTATTCTGGTGCTCTCTTTCTCTCTATATATGTGTACTCTTCTCTGTATCTCTTTGCATGTGTGTCTCCTCTCCTTTCTTTTTTTTTCCGCAGGAGAATGGCACCCTGCTATTTATAGGAATGGGATGTGATCATTAGGGTTGCAAGTGATTGCTTCTTGGAGATGGCGGCGGCCTGTGGATTGGTCAATCTAGGCCCTTCGTTTTGATTGTGACAAATCCGGACCATTAAGTATAGATTACACCAAATCTCATCAGCAATTAATACTGATTGGAATAAATCTTTCTCATAATGATCTTCTGATATCTGCGAGTAAATTTGATTTATTCTTCTGCCACGTGTCCCAAATTATTGAGATTTGACCCAATCTCTTGATTGCAACAAATCTGGGAATTGATCGGCTTAGGACACGTGTCCTAGGAGCCACTGGGAGAGATCTGAACCGCATGAATATTGAGCCGCATAAGGTTTGGGCCGCACAAGGTTTAGGCCACATAAGATTTGGGCCACGTGTCAGGACTGCTCGGGTAATGGTCACCCCTCGAACCTTCGAACCGCATGGAGATGATCATTGCGAGCCGCATATAGATGCATCTGCCTGAGCCACATGAAATGGTCCTCTTGAGCGCATGGAAAGGCCTCCGCTTGAGCCGCATGAGACTGTTTCGGCCTGAGCCGCATAGGACGGTTTCATTCTGAACCGCATGGGAAGTCTTCGCTCGAGCCGCATATGAACGTCCACGTGGCAAAGCCACGTGGCACTTTATAGATCTCGGGGGATTGTGTCAGAGATCTCTTTCTCTTCCCTAGAAGTCTGTCATTATGACAGAGTCATAATTACTTCCTCGTGTCAGGGCTATCACTTTTTCAGAGTTGTCAGCCGTCAAAGTAATTAATGCAGCATGGGTTGGAGGGAAGGACTGTTATGCCACATGTTTTCTGAGTCGCATGGAACATTTCAGACTGCATAGTTCCTGAGCCGCATAGTCTTTTTGTGCCGCATTGGCTGTTTGAGCCGCATGGGGTTCCCTGGCCGCATGGGTCATTTTTCATGCTTCTACAAGACCCCCTTCAAAGTTTTCAATTTGCAAAATTGAAATACTTTGAATAAGAAGCATGGTCGTATTTTTTTGGCCGCATATGCCGCCGTTGCCGCATGAGTGTTTAAGCCGCATAGATAGGTCGGTCGCATGAATTAACTCAGCCGCACAGATAGTTCATCCGCATAGAACTTTCGGCCACATCATCGTTGCCACGTATGGCAATTCTTTGCATTAAATGCTGTTTGATTTGCTGTCAGCTTTAAAGGCCACTTTTTGGTGCGAGATCCGAGGAGCTGGGCCTCCATTTTTGGCGGCTCATTTTGATAACCGAAGAGTCGGTCTGCGTGTATGCACGGGGATCGAAACGCTTCACTTTTGTTTATAAATATGGATGAGTATGTTCGGGGGAGTTCTTTACTTTCTCCTTCGTCCCACTATTGCTATCTTGCTTTTCTTTCCTTATTTCTCTTCTCCGATCATTGGCCATGGCCCCCAAATCCTCTAAGGTTGCTTCTTGCCGCCGCGAAGGACAAGAAGGCAGTTTCTTCGTCAGCTATTGTGCCCGCAGTGCACCCTGATGTCCGTCCTGCCCTTAATGGTAAGGTTGTATTTGGATTATTTCTGAATCCTAAGCATTTATGGTTCTGTTGCATATTTATGCACAAGCCTTCACCTAAGTTCGAGCATGATAGAGCCGTATATGTTGCGTTACCCTCTCATATCCGAGCCGCATAGACGATGCCTCATATTTGGACCGCATAAGAAGGATTCGAGTTTCTGGATATAAACCGCATGGGGTCTCCCTTGAACGGAACCTCATAAGCTTCTGACAGACTGATCCGCATGAACTTTTCGGTTTAGAACCGCATATGTCTCATTGATCCGCATGAGCCATTGAACCAATATTATTTGGAATTCCTGATTGTCTTGGGCCGCATAAGGCTGTCTTGGCCGGGCCTCATAAACTCTCTTGGGGCTGTGTCATCTGGACCCAATCGAATTTGAGCCGCATGGGCTTCATTTGATCTAAGCCGCATAGGCTCGCAAGAACTGAGCCGCATAGGGCTTCATTTGATCTGAGCCGCGTAGGCTCGCAGGAATTTGAGCTTAGTAACCATCTTTTAATCTTGTTTCTCCCTTTTTTTTGTCATTTTTCAGTGAACCTCCCGACCAACCAAGCAGGAGAACTTCTTATGGGTTCGGCCCAGTTCGCCGTGGGCGTACGGCTTGATGACTTAATCCGTCGTATAGTGGATCAGCTTCCCGCTAATGAACCTAGGGAGAGAGTGGCTGCCATTAATAACCAACCTTTCCACTTTTTTTGTTCCATGATGAATTCGGAGCAGCTGGATGGAGAATATCTGAAACCGGCTTTTCTCTTTGGGGACGCCTTTTCCTTAAAGAACTCCCGATTGCTGGAGCACTGGGATTTTTCTGTAGACGGAGTAGAGATCCATATCCCCGTGATGGAGCGGCATTATCCTCTCTCATGGTTTAACATGGTACCGTTGGGCAGGGCAATGGTGGGCTCCATGACTCCCACCCAATCGGGAATGTTTGTGAGCAACATCCACTACAACAGGCGCACGGGTTTAGTATGTGCGGGCAAGGAATCAGTGAGTCGGACTGTGATGGGGCTGCTCCCTGGCACTTTTGTAAACATGACTGGCCCTAATTTTACTTTCGCTCTAGCTGATACTTTTCTGAATCAGCTCGCTCGCAAGGGGTCTTATCCTGTGGGCAGGTTGTCGCTGCTGAACTGAATCAACCCCATTCCCTCATGGGCTAATCTTACCTCATGGATCTTGAGGAAGTATGGGGAATTCCTTCAGGAAATTGACCTCTACTACGCCGTCAGGGGTACCTGCTACGGGTTGCCCATTAACAAGCCTTTGTTTATGGCTCTTTTGGAGCTGTATAATCGGCATACATGGACTTTCTTTGCCCCCGAAGGAGAGCTGGGGCTTGCTCTCCATGAGATGCACGCTGTTTCTATAATGCCGTAGGGAGGTGAAGCTTTCGAAGCATACACCGACGAACGAAGAATTCGAAGATCTGGACCGACGATTTCCTAGTTTCGTCGTCGTGTACCAAGAACTGTTGTGCCATCATAGCGTCTGCCACCAGATGGCTATCAAGAAAGAAAATAGCTCAGAAGGGAGCGCCCCTCACACTACGGCCTGGGTTTTGTATCTTTTCAAGTTGCGTCCCTCCGGCCGAGTTTTGTCTCGAAGTCCTCAAACCCCGGAGGAGGTGAAGGACATGATGTTGAAGGTCAAAAGGTCGAGGTCTACCCGTGACCGGTTTGGGATTCGCACTGACTCCCTCAGTTACTTCCACTATGGTACCCGGGAGATGTCCGATAAGGCGATCTTAGCTGGGTTCTTGATGGTGTGGCTACGCAATTGCGTAGTCTCGGGCGGCACGGGTTCTATGGAAAGGATCAGCCGCCATTTCATTCTTCCTGCTGTGAAATTGGTCTTCAAGGTAAGACTGGCGCTTCTTCCGGCCATGGTGTGCAGCATACACCACGGCCTTCGCGCCTTTTCATCCAAAGTTATTGCTCGTGATGCGACGATGGACTTTGAACGGATAGAACTACCATACCACTACCTCATAGGATGGTTATTAATACACTACCGGTCGTTGATGAGGCCAAGAATCGAAGAAGATGTTACTACTGACGACGCCTTCATTTTTCAATACCGTCATTAGCCTTGGAACATGATACTATGCCAGCCTGCCGGAGGGCTTTGGCGAGGGTTGACGGGCCCGAGTTTTTTTGTCTCTCTTCCTCAATTTACCCCCAGGGAAGTGAGGGGAGTGCATGTCGACGGCGTTGATCCTCCCCAACTTTTATCTGAGAAGATGCTTCTTTGGTTACGCAACATCCGCCCTGCGCACCTGGTGTACCGTTACCGGAATAAAGTATACCTGGAGCCTTATCTGCCCAGTAGATTTTCCCGTTAGTTTGGGTATAGTCAATTGTTCCTGGATCGTCCTAGCGCTTGCTTGAGCTTTGAGGGCAGTGTACTCGATGGCGTCCGGGCTTGGTATTATTATAATACGGTCCATACCCGGGCCAGCTTCTCAGTCCCCGATGCCAGGATGGCAGGGGATATTTTGTATATAGCGGCCCTTTATCATGTTGCAGAGAGCAAGCCTCCCGTCGATTTTGATATAAATACTAGCTTCATCGCTGGCACCGGTTTGGCTGAGAAGCCAGAGGGGTCCAAGAAGAGGAAGAGGGGGACGAACAGGGTTCCTGTGCCGGACTCAGAGTCCATTAGGGCGGATGAGGAGGATGACGAACAAGACGTCGATGACTCATCGCATTCTTCGGACGAGGAAGTTGGGAATCAACCCCCTATCATGCCGGATGAAAGGGTGCGGGTCAACCGTCTACTTGGTCTGACGAGGGGGTGGAGGATCAACCATCTGCAATACCTGGCCCTTCGCGTAAACGAAGCAGGCGTGTGACTACCGCTGATGACCGAACCTATTCCATGAAGCACGCTGCGGTAAGATATCGCAGGCTATTTATTGATGATGTGGACGTTGTTTCTGAGGTGATTTGGGCTTCAACTGTTTCCTTTCTTCTTCTTCTATGTTATGGCCTAATCATTTGTTTCTTTTGCTCTTTATAGGCGTCGGATGAGCTCGCTCCTCAGGACCCGATTACCGAGGCTGACCCGGTCCTGTCTCATTTAGTCAGTGATGTGTGCACCGCTATCATTGCTGCTGGGGTGCTTCCGGTTGTGGTCGAGGATTCCCATCTTGCTGGGACCTCAACCCAGGGGGATGGGGGCTTTACCGCGCCCGTCCCTGAGACATCTGAACCCCAACATGATGACTTTGTGGGTGGAGAAACTACGTCGGCTGTGAACGAGCCGTCGCCTCCACGCTCTACCCCCGGTAATACAAATCAAACCATAGCTCGTGAATAAGCCTATGTGTTCCGTCATCTTATCTTTCAGATTATGTCGTCTAATGGTTGCTTTGGACGTTCAGGTCCCAACCCTTCATTGCCAGTGATGGATATTGCTGGATTGAACCCTACCGGAGAGGGTCTGACGGAACCTCCCTATACCGAGGGACCTCTGTCTGGGTCGAGCTCGGGGTCCCAGGTAGCAGTGCAGCTGGGACAAGGGACGATGCTCCCTGTGTCCTCCTCTACGAATGTGGTTTCGGGGGTCAACCTTTCCTTCCTGCTGAGCATCCAGGCTCTTCGGGCGGCGGAAGAGGAGTTAGCCGCCATTCAAGCATCTTTCCGTACGAAATTTGCTTCCTTGGTGGCGGGTACAGTAACTTCTGAAGCTACTTCTTCGGTACTGTCTGTCACTCTCCCTCTGACGCCATCCTCTACAGAGGTCTTGGATGACACGTTACAGGACGTGATTGCCAGTTTCCATCGCCACCTGAAGAGGGAGATCGAGGCAGCAGTGGAAAGGGGGACTCCCTTTACTCTGGCCCGTCGATGTGCCGGTGGCCAGATTAATATCCTTAAGACACTCCGTGGCGGAGGGGAACTGGCTGCGCTTCTGGAGCCTAAGCTATTAGAAGCTGATCGTCTCGTGGCCCAGTTTTGCTTGTTTCAACAGACTGATTTACCCACGGTCATAAATCAAGAGCGCAACTTCCTTATTACCGCGGTGGAGAAGGTGATGGCTGCCCGAGAATCGCTCAAGCCGGCTATATTGAAGGACCGCCGGGATTTGACCCGATTGTACGATCAGTGGAGCCGTCGGGCTGACGATTGTGCGGCTCGGGAAGCGGCTGCCTCTCGCGGGGTAACCGACACCCGGGAACAAATCTTCGAACTCCAGAGAAAGCTGGCCTTCTTGGAGTCCGAGCTGGAAGCTGCTTGTACTGAAAAAGGAATTGCCATCCAGGAAGCTGACAAGCTTAGCAGGGCCTCTGCCAATCTAGAACTTGCCCTGAAGAAGATAGAGACCAACTGGCAGGCATATATGTATCTGAATGATGCGGAGCAACTATCCCAAGAGGTCGAGCGCCGAGCTAAACAGAGGCTTGAGCGGGGGACTGTCTTGGTGAGGGATCGGCTACTGGAGTTGTGTAATGTTGAGCTGTAGTCGGTCTTTTTTCTTGTTTTGTTTCTGTTTTCTTTCTTTCTGAAAGGGACGTGATCCTGAAATATGTAATACTTTTTCTTCCTTCAAATAAAGAGTACTTTCCCTTCTACCCTTCATTTGTGTTCATTTGTTGTACCTGCGATATTACGGTGATGTTCTCCCCCGCATAGGGGATATATTTGTGGATCTGTTACCCATGGCATACCTTGGTTTTAGGTACATATAACAAGTTTTGGTCAGGATACCTGAAGCAGCCATGGCAAAGTGGTCATGGGTGCTCTTGGAATTAGGAAAAGGAATGCCGTAGAGCAGCTGGGCTCCTGGGGCATGATGAGATGGTAGGTTTGTGCTAAGAAACTTAGCTGAGGATATTTGTGGGCCTATTATCCTTGGCGTACCTTGGTTTAGGATACGGATAATAGGATGAAGGGGAACCGACATACTTGCTCAGAGGTAATAAGGACATGGCAAGTAAGAAAGTTTTTTAAACGTAGAGTCTTCCTACTCAGAGGTAATGAGGACATGGCAGGAGTGAACTCGACGGAGGATATTGGTGATCAACAGAGGACATTTGTCGTCAACAGAGGACATTTGTGGTCAACAGAGGACATTTGTGGACCTATTACCCTTGGCGTACTCCGGTTGTGGGTACAGATAATAGGTCGAAAGGGGATCATCATTCTTACTCAGAGGTAATGAGGACATGGCAAGTATGAAGGTTTCTTCGACGGAGCCTTCCCATTCAGAGGTAATGAGGACATGACAGGAGTGGACTCAATGAAGGAGGGTACGTAGAACGACTCAGAGATAATGAGGACATGAAAGTTCTATGTAAGGGGTGATTTGTTTTTGGCAGAAGTGGAACGACTCAGAGGTAATGAGGACATGGCCGTTTTGGAAATTTATGGATCGATTACCCTTTTTGTGCACTGGGAGTGCGGGTATTAGATCATGAGGGAGGATCTCCTTCAAAAAGAAAGTTTAGAGGTATGATCATACATGACTTGCTACCTGAAAGAGTGATCGAGATATGAGTTCAGAGGTACCAGCGGGTACATGACTCGAGAATCTGGTGAATTCAGCGGTACCAGCGGGTACATGACTCGAAAATCTAGAAAACTATGAGGGTGAGTTCAGTGGTACCAGCGGATACGTGACCCAATAATCTGGAGAGTATTGTTTAGACATAATATTTCTTCAGGAACTTGTCGTTAACGGGCAACATGAGCAAGTCTCCGTTTTGCTTAGCGAGGCGGTAAGCACCGTTGGAGAACACGGCCTCGATGACAAATGGACCTTTCCATTTTGGCGGGAACTTGTCGGCGGTCTTGTGAGTCATGACCATTAGCCTCCGGACTGCCAGAACAAGATCGCCCACTTGGAATGTTCTGATTTTGACCTTCTTGTTGAAGGCTCCTGAGATACGTGCTTGGTATAGCTCGATCCTTTGCGGAGCTAGGAGGCAGTTTTCATCTAAGGCCTCCAAATCTTGTAGTCGACGCCGGTAGTTGTCATCCGTCGTCAATTGATAAGTGAGGGCGACGCGGAGTGAGGGTATTTGAGTCTCTAATGAGAGAACTGCCTCACTCCCGTATACTAGAGAGAATGGTATGTTCTCGGTAGCTGTTCGGACTGTAGTACGGTACGCCCATAAACACTCGTCGAGCTTCTCGTTCCAGTCGCGTTTGTTGGAGGAGACAAACTTCTTGAGGAGTTTGATGATTGTTTTGTTGAATGCCTCTGCCATCCCGTTTGCTGCCGGGTTATACGGTGTCGAACAATATTCTGAATATGGTGCTTATCGCAAAATCGATAGAAAGCGTGGCTTGCAAACTGCGGACCATTATCATGGATGATCCTTCAGGGCAGTCCAAAGCTGTAGATGACGTGATGCTTAAGGAAGCTGATCACGTTTGAAGTCTTGACTTCTGCGAGTGGGACAGCTTCCGCCCATTTGGAGAAGTAATCAGTAATCGCGAGTATGAAGCGATGTCCTCGGGAGGAAGGTGGGGTGATTAGACCAACGATATCCATTCCCCATGCTTCGAATGGCTAGGACGCCACTGTCGGATGTAGAAATTCGAATGGTTGGTGAATGAAGTCCGCATGGACTTGGCAGCCTTTGTATTTTCTAGCATAATCTATCGCATCTGCCACCATCGTGGGCCAATAGTAGCCCATTCGGCGAAGACGGTCTTACAATTTAGGACCGGGCTGGTGGGCCCCGCAGACAACGTTATGAGCTTCTCGTACGGCTTCTTTGGCTTCTGCGTTTGACAGACACCGAAGCCTTAATCCGTCGTAGGAGCGACGATACAACATTTTCGTCTCTGTATCATAGAAGAATCTGAGAGAACGCCGTCTGATGGAAGTGGATTCTTTTGGGTTCTCGGGCAGGATGTCGTAGACGACGAAGTCGATGAATGGTTGTCTCCAGTCTGGGGTATCATCGATCGTCTGGGCGGAATAACTTGCCACGAATTGGATATTGTTCTTGGGACAGACCAGTTCGTGGCCTATCACATCCACTGATTGGCGATTATAGTTCGGAACTGCTAGGGAAGCGGCAAGACCAGCTAGGGCATCAGCTTCGATATTTCGGAGTCTGGGGACATGTTCGATGAAGAACCCCTCGAACGACGAGATGATGTCAATTGCTATTTGGTGATAAGGGATCATGTCTTCGTGGTGGACCTCGTATGAGCCCCGGATCTGATTGACGATTAGTTGGGAATCGCCGTATGCTTCAAGGTATTCTATCCCCAGCTCTCTTGCAAGTTGGAGGCCAATGACCAGAGCGTTGTACTCGGCCACATTGTTAGAGCAGGATTCCGTGAGGGAATAAGCACGGTTAATCACTAATCCGGAAGGGAAGACCAGCACTATCCCGACTTCGACGACGATGTTGCCTTTAGGTCCGGTCCTCGAAGCACCGTCGAAGAACATTCGCCATATATCATCGTGAGAGGTTGCATGCGAGTCGACGACCTCATCTGGGATCTCTTCATATATTCTTGAGGACTCCGAGCCTGGGTGGGCTGCTAAGAAGTCTGCCAGGGCTTGACCTTTGACTGCCTTTTGTGGGACGAAGATCATATGATAGGGGGACAGCAATATTGCCCATGTAGCGAGGCGAGAGCTGAGTGCCCCTGGTTTAGTCATGAGGACCCTGAGAGGGTTGACTCGTGAGATAACATGTATCGTTTGTCCGGTGACATAGTGCCGCATTTTCTGAATGGCGAACACCAGGGCAAGGCATTCCTTCTCCACAGCGGTGTATCGGTGCTCTGGCCCAATCATCATTCGGCTGAGATAATATATGGCTTGCTCATGGCCTGCGTCATTGTTTTGTGCCAGCAGAGCCCCGAGGGAATGTTCCATTGCTCGTACATAGAGCAGGAATGGTTTTCCAGAAATCGGGGCCACCAGGACTGGAGGGTTCGACAAATATTCTTTGATGTTGTCGAAGGCACGCTGGCATTCTTCATCCCATACGAATGATACGCCTTTCTTCATGAGATGAGTGAATGGTCGACATCGCCCGGAGAGGTTGGAAATGAACCTCCTGATGTAAGCTAGCCTCCCTTGAAGGCCTCTGAGTTCGCGGAGATTTCTCGGGGGACCCATCTCCATGATTGCTTTCGTCTTCTCAGGGTCTACATGGATATCCTGTGCAGTGATGATGAAGCCCAAGAACTTCCCACTGGATACGCCCAGAAAGGACTTCGTAGGGTTCATTTTCAAATTGTGCGCTCGCATTAGGTCGAATACCGTCCTTAGATCCTGCAGATGGTCTCCCTTGTAGCGACTCTTAACGGCTATGTCGTCAACATAGCACTCCATTGTCTTACGTAAGTGGTCTCTGAAGATGATGCTCATGGCTCTTTGATATGTGGCACCGGTATTCTTCAAACCGAAAGGCATGACTGTGTAGCAGTACGTGCCAATTGGTGTTCGAAATAATGTATGCTTTTCGTCGTCAGGAGACATTTTGATTTGGTTGTACCCCGAGAAGCCATCCATGAATGACATACGTTCAAAGTCGCAGGTATTGTCGATTATGATGTCTGTGATGGGAAGAGAGAATTCATCTTTGGGGCATGCCTCATTCAGATTGCGAAAGTCGATGCAGATTCGAATCTTCACATTCTTCTTGAGGACATGCACTATATTGGCGACCCAATCGGGATGTTGCTCCTCACGAATGAAGCCGCTGGCTATCAGTTTGTTGACTTCAACTTCGATCGCGTCCATGATGCCTGTACGGAAGCGTCGCTGTTGTTGCTTGACTGGCTTTGCATCCGGCCGAATGTTGAGTTTGTGAAGAGCAATGTCGGGATTTAACCTTGGCATGTCTTTATAGCTCCAGGCGAACACATCAATGTATTCTCTGACAAGTTCTAGCAGTGACTCCCGCTCTTCGTCTGCTAGGCTTTTAATGACGAAAATTGGTTTTGGAGAAGATTTGCTGCCGAGGTCAACCTGTATGACTTCATCTTCAGTAGGAGGTTCTCTCAGTTCGAACCGTTTTTCCCATTGTGCATCCAATTGCTGGGCCCACGGCTCTAGCTCGAGGATCTCGGGGATGTCTTCATCTTTTTCGTAAGCGTCGGCGAATGCTATGTTGACTGACAAGACTTGTCTGAACCCGTCTCCGATGCTGGTATCCGAGTCAGAAGTTGGTGACCTGGTTGAATGTGACTGCCAGTCGTATTCTTCATCTGAACTCTCAGGGGTCGTAGTAGGCGTTACATACCCTAACCCGCATCGAGTTTTGCTATAGTAGTCCCGTGGTTTGCCTGCCGGGACTGGCGGCTTCAAAGGTAATCGTCGCCCAGTGCCGTAGTTTAAACTTGGCATCGTCTCCAGATCATACCCCTGTTTCTGTATGAGATATTTGGATTGGGGGCTATAAAGATATAGAGGCAGTCTTCCGACATCTGACTCGAGGTCGGCTTCCTCTATGGTAAAGGGATGCGGGTCGTCCTTTCGGCCGAAGATGGTTGGATGGTCCCCTACCTCGATTATTTGGTAAGCGTCTTCTACTGGAGTAAGCTGGATCGCGGTGTACACATTTGTCACCTGTGTGTGTAGGTGAGTGCCTATACCGTGTTCCATAGCATACATTGTACATAGCTTATTGAGCTCGGTGTAGTTCAAAGATAACCCTTTATTGATGAAGTAAGATATCTTTTCTAGGGGGATTACATCATCAGCGGAGGGAGCATCAGTGTGGGCAGCCACATACTTGGCTAAGCCCGGTTCCTCTTCGGCTACCCCCTGTGTAAGTGAAGACTGAGGAGATGACCTGGGTAGCTTGATCGTCAGAGGTTCAGCCGATGGAGCGGAGCGTTGAGTTGTTGGCAGACTAGCAACCCCCAGTTTAGCATTTGATGTGGAGCGAGGAGTGGCTGGTTCGCTAGAAGTGTCAGACCTTGCATCGGGGTGACGACCCTTCTTGGGAAGGCATATCGTCAGTGACCTGTCGGAGGGATTGAGCTTCTCCGTTTGAGGTTGACCGACTCTCGGCAGTCTGATTGTTAGTGGCCCCGTTGTGGGTCTCGGCACTTGGCCGGACCTTGCCAGCCGGATTATCATCTGCTCTTCCTGCGCCGAGAGGCTGATCGCGTCCTTCCGCAGAGTGGCAGTAAGGGGTACGGACCTGCCCGGTTTGCGAGCTTAGAGGTGGATCGTCAGAGGTTCTTCTGATCCTGTAGCTGTTTCGGTATGAGCTTGTACATCTCCTTCATCAAGGTGCCTCTTTGACTTTTCGTATAGGCAGGAGTCTGAGTAGTAGGATTCGACCCCTTTGAAGGGATCGATATCAGCAAATTCTGTCTTTACGAAGCCGTGTTTGTCGACATATTTGAAGCACTGGTGTAGCGTGGAAGTCACGATCATATAATCGTGTATCCATAGGCGCCCCAAGAGGATGTTGTAAGAAGTGTCTGCATCTATGACGTAGCAGGTGACTTCGGATTAGAGATCGCCAATCTGACACTTCAGACGAATCTTCCCGATTGGGTAGCTCCTGCCCGAATTGAAACCGCTGATGGCGGTGCTTGTGGGTGTCAGGCGATGCATTGGGATGCGGAGATGATGTAGCTGACCCTTCGGGATGATGCTTATGGAAGAGCCAGGATCTATGTGCATCCGGTCTACCTTTACGTCGCCGATGTATCCAGTGTAGTATAGCGGGCGATCGTGCAGATTAGTTTTGATGAGCCTGTCCTGCGGAGTGAAGACGATGTTGGGCATTGCTCCCGTGCAGGCACTGTCTTGGAGATCCGCAGGCGGGTTAACTTGAGCCAGGTATGCGTCGACATTTTGGAGTGCATCGCTGAAAGCTGCGCGAACATCCTTGGAGAGTCTCAGGAGCTCGTATAATGATAACTTGGCCGGTGTGTTGGCCAACTGCGCTAATATGTCAAAGTTGTAGGGCTTCTCCAGCCCCTGTGATGCCTCTTTTCGGAGGGATTTGTCAAAACAAGTCTCCTTCGGCCTAGGCTTGTCGGTCGTCGAAGGCTGAGCCTGTCCCGGAGCATCAGTTGTAGTGGGTTGATAATTTTCAGCTGGGTTGTCAACCACAGGTTGGGATTGTGCTCCAGACCGCATGATGACGGCTGTAGCTTCTTCGATGTCTGCCGAGATTGTGCGGCAGGATCTGACTTTTCTACTCTTTTTCTTGCAGGTAGAAGATGATACGGGCCGAGTCACTTCCGATACCAAATCTGGATGGATCCACATGACCTTCCCTCGTGACGTGGTGAGGGGTACTAGACCAGCAGCCTGATCTTGGGAAGGTGGAAGATTAGCAATCTCCATTGTCGCCAGAAGGATGGAGACCACCCCGTCTTGAGTTTCCGTTGGAGGAAAGCTGCCAAATTGAACCGACACCATATTGGCTGCCACCGTTACCTCTTCGAAATCGATGGCCAAAGCGTTCGAATCGATGAGGTTTTGGATGTACCATTTCAGCTGGTAGCAGTCGTGTGTAGCATGGTGGACGTAGCGATGGTAATGCCAATACTTTGGGTTCTCCATCTCTGCCGGCCGCGGTTCCCGTCTTGGTGGAGGAAGTTGGATTCTGTCTTCTTGTATGAGCATGTCCAAGATGGGCTTGACGTGACCGTCTTCGAAGGAGTACGTGATCTGCGGTCATTGTTTGTCTGTTGGCTTTGGCTCAGGTTTTTGTGCCATGTCGGCCACCATAGCCTGTTTGCCCCTGCTGTCTCGATTGTTGGAGGAATTACCTCCATTGTCGTTGTTGGTATTAGGACGTTTGCCCTTGTTCTCTCCGTCTGAGATGTGCAGCCCCAATTGGCGAGCCTTCTTCAATCGTTCTTCCGCGCTTGTGGCGCTGATGATGAACGTCTTCCAATCCTTGAATTGACTTTTGCCCATCGAGAGACTGATCGTTGGAAGCAGTCTCTTTTGGCAAATTTCGATCAAGAAGGAATCTGGATTTCCGGAGGACAGCTTCATGGCGGTTTGGCGGAACCGCTCAATGTAGTTCCTTGTCAGCTCCTTCTCCCCTTAGACGACGTCCATGAGGGTGGACATGGTGACGTCATGCCCTATTTCTTAGAATCTCTCCAAGAACATGCGCTTGAAGCCGGCGAAGGAGTGGATGCAGTTGTCCGGCAGATTACGATACCAGTCGTAGGCGACTCCTTCCAATGCCCCAACGAATAACCGTGTGAGATTAGCATCGTCATGGAGCAAATGGTCGGTGGTGACCTCGAAGTAAGTTATGTACCGACTTGCTGAGGTCTTGCCATCATAGGGATTGATATTGAACGGCTTATATCTTGGTGGGAATGGCATATCCCTCCATGCAGCGGGGTATGGTTGTCGTATTCTGAGGTCTTGAGAATTCTCTCGGGCGTAGAACATGGCTCGGAGCTCTTGGACCTCTCTTCTTACTTCGCGGGCTTCGTCCACGACGGTGGGGGCCGTTGTTTCCAGATGATTGTTGCCCGGGTTCGGTGCCGCCGAATTCGAGTCCGCATTGACCGCGGGACCTGCGCTGATTGGGCCAGACGTCCCTCCTTGCAGAGTTGGAAGGGCCGCTTTAATCTCGTCTACAGACTTGACCAAAGCAAGCAATATGGCTTCGAGACTGTCGATGCGCTGGCGATCGCTGGAACCACCTTGGTTGCTGTCTGTCATAAATACCGTTTTTACATGAGGAGAGGTAGACGGAGCGGTGGAGGAAGCGCCCTCCGAATCGTACCCCTGTAGTAAGAAGTCATCGGGGTATATGGGTATGTTCCCTTCTGATTCAGACTCAGAAGGAACAGTACCCCCAATCTCTGAGTTCGCCTCGTCTTGGGAGTTGTGGATGTCATCGGGGACGTCGAGATTTGCTGCATCTGATGGGAGAGTTGTCTCCCCCGGCTCGTCTTCTTGGAACATTGGGTTGCTGTGGAGGCTCGGAGGGGTGCTACCCCCAGCCTCAGCAACCCCCTGCGTTATGGACGACGAATCTCCCACTGTAGCAGATTTCGTCTTAGAGCGAGTACCTTGGAAAACTCCGGTAGTGGGCACCCGTTTAGACGACAGTCTTTTAGTCACAGTGGTTGAGATTTTCGGGCTGGGAATATTTGTCTTCTTCCCCCTTCCATCAGTGGGGACTTTCCGAGCAGAGTTACAAGATACGACGGGAAGTGCCTCGTCTTCTGAAGATGGATGTCGTAGTCATTGAAATACGGACTGTCGGCTTTTTTGTGCCGTCGCACTGTTGCAGCAGCAGTTGACGATGACTTGAGTGCAGTGGCGTCCGTGAGAGGACTTTTTGCACCCAGATGCGTCTTCTCTTTCCTTGCATTTGTGGAGGATAGCCTCACGCAAGTTAGATGGGTCGGGGTCGACCATCTCTGCTCCCGGAATTTTAGGAGACTTTGCAAACCTCTCTGTCCGTCCGCCGCCGGGGGCTGGACTCGAGTGGTTCTGTACAACTTCCCATCTGAGGCCCGCATAACGGTATGCGGGACGCTCGGATGGTCAGAGGGTAGATCAGCAGATCGAACTCGCCAGGCTCACGTTGCCTTAGACTTCTTCGCTCTAGTACGTAAGGGCACATAGTAGGAAGAGTCTAAGTGATACTGGAGAGAGTCAGACATGTCTTCTTGGGAGCACAAGAGATCAGGACTGTTTGCAAAAACAAAAGTATAAAACTTTATTGATACAAACTGTGTAATAAAGATTACAAGAATTTTGGGAAAATTACAACTATAGGAATCCAATCTAGATGACGATTGCTTTATCCCTTGGACGATGTGAACTTTGAAGACGGAGCCTTTGAAGTTGAAAACAACTCTGGAAACTGAAGGCAAAAGCCTCGGAAGTTGAAGGCAAAAGCCTCGGAAGAATGCAGCAGCACTTGAACAAGAACTCCTGGACTCTCTGATCTCTGAATATTTGATATCTCTGATCCCCTTGAATGAAGACTTGAAACTCTATTTATAGAGTTCTGAAAATAACTAACTTTCAGTTATTCTGGACTGCGCAGGATGATTTGCGCAATAATTGGTTTGCGCAGCATTGGACTGCGCAGGCAGTTGCTGGGTCGTGGGCCAACTATCATGGACACATGGCATCATTTGATTGAAATGCGCATGATCGTGCATAAACAGTTGCCACGTAATGAGCAATTGATGGCATGAATGCCACATATACTTTATCAGTTATGTTGATAGAATGCGCAGACTAAACTGCGCAGCCTTGGTTTGCGCAGACTCAGAATGCGCAGGAATGGATTGCGCAGACTCAGACTGCACAGAAATAGATTGCGCTGCCAGCTGTCAGCCGCCCTCGAGCACTGTGCGGCACAATAAACGAACAGTATCCTCATTCTCCGTGCTGTCAGTTGTCAGAAAGTTTTGATTTGATTCAGGTAATGATGACTTCTGCCACGTCAGCCTGCGCAGTTGGAAGTGTGCGCAAACCAGTGTGCACAATCGGATTGCTGTGCAATCTGTTGCCTGTGCAATTCATCAAAATGATGTATATCTTGATTCTTTGACATTGTTGATTGATGAAACTTGATTTTTTAGGACCTACAAGACCCCCTTCAAAGTTTTCGAAAGTTGATTTTATTTAAAAATTTTAAATACTTTGAATTTTTGAATGTTGAATCACATTGCGCATGATGCTGAGCTGTCTGCGCAAAGCGAAGAGCCCCCAATTTTAGGCACAATCCGAGACAGCCATTTCATATTTCGAAAGCTATAAATAGCTATCTTCAATTTCAATTCTTTACTTTGCAATCTTTCGAGTTCTTGAGAGAAATCCCCCCAAACCCTTGCTGTCCTCCTCCTCCGACGACTGTCATGGCACCCCGACGATCCAATGCTACCGCCGCCGCCGCCGCGAAGGGAAAAGCTCCGGCCGAGTCATCTGACAGAGTTGCACGGCGAGCATCTCGACACGAATCCGCACACCCCGCTCTGAAAGGTAGTTGAACCGATCGAAAACCCCTTTTTAGGGTGATTCGACTTCCTTTGATCTTCGAAACTCATCTCTTTTCAGAGAAGAGTTCAAATTGCGCCACCCTTTTTAGGGTTTTGGTTGCATCAACTGTCAGTCCTCATTTTTATGAAGGCTGTATTCCCACGCAATTTGTTGAATTGTGCTGACAAGAAGTCAGCGCAATCGATGATTTGCGCAGGATGTCAGCGCAAACTATTGCTTTGCGCATCCTATTATGATGCGCAAACTGATGTTGCGCAAGCCATGTCAGCGCAATCTGAGAAGTTGCGCACTCTAATATTTTGTGTTCAAAAACAGAGACTTTGACTTGTACTAATTTTTATCTGTTTGTTGATGCAGTTGAGGTCAATGAAGATCCATATTATGAACATTTTGTGGGAACCCTCTCAGAGTCTGAGTATAAAGAAGATCTATCTCATGTTCACTATCCTCAGTACGATCTGCCGGCCTCCCGTCAGGCTATACTGATTTCCCAGGATAATAAAACTTTAATGTGTTTGATGAATGGACAGCCCCTAGAATCAGCTGATGCTGTAATTCATAAGAAACCCTTGTTCCTGTTCGGTGACGCCTTTGAGAAAGTCTCTCAGCCTAGGCCGAGAATGGAGGATAGAATAGTTCACCAGAAAGATAGATCATTCTTCATACCAGACATTGCTAGCTGCCGCCCTTTGTCGCGGTACGCTCATGCGAGCTACCCAAGGAAGATGGAGTGGAATATCACTCTGTTTCAGGATGCCCGTGCAGGAAAAATCTTCGTAAAGAAAGGGCCAAACAAGAGGGATATGTTTTATAGCTCCTCTGATAGATATAGCTGCTTGTTGAGAGGCTTGAGACCTGGCTGCATTCCACCAGAGAACTCCTCTATGCTGATGCCTGTTAGAACACCAATATTCACAAATGAATTTGCGAAGGCTGAAGGAAAATATCCTGAACAAGACATCAGAATGACGGGATTGGTGAATCCAGACTACAAACGATGGAGCTATATTGCAAATTGGATTCTGACAACATTCCAAGACAGACTCCAACAGATCAACCTGTATCAAGCAGTGCACGCCACTGTATACGGCTTTGCTCCCAACCCACATATGTTTTTAGCCTTAGCTGAGAGGTACAACTATAGGACGGGGACCTTCATGACTCCGGGTGGAGAGATGGGGTTTGCACTCCACGAGATGAAGTATATCTCGTACCTTCCCATGACAGATGCTCCGTATGAGGAGTTTGTACCGACAAATGATGAGCTGAACAAGCTTAGAAAAGAGAATACAGCGATGGTGACAGTGTTCGAAGAACTATTATGCCATTACAAAATCTGCTCTCTATTTTATAAGAGTGCCACCGCCAACACTTATTACTCTTCAAAGTGGTTACTATATCTGTTTCTCAATCATATAGAAGAGAAGAAGACCAAGGAGAATGACAAATGCTACCCTACCTTCTTCAAACCTTTGAGCAATGCAGAGATTATAAAACTGATGGAACAGAGTGGTCACTTTGATAAAGAAGTGAAAGATGATCATGAGTATCCTCCTTTGAATAGAGGGGACAATTTGGAGAGTTATTTAAGAATGGGCTATAGACCCATGTCCGAAGAAGCACAACTGGCAGGATTCCTAACATACTGGCTTCGGAGGTTTGTGGTTCCCGGATCCAGTGCCGTGGATCATTTTCACCGCGGTGTTCTGTTTGCTGCTGTCAAGTTAGTCTTCGGTTATAAGATGGACTTGTTATCAGCAATGACCTGCAAGCTAAACGCCAATCTTCGTTTATACGTCGACTTGATGCTGAAGGCGAAGGGAGAGAAAGAGTTCCCTCGCTTGGAATTGCCATATACATATTTATTTGGATGGTTGCTTCTTCACTATCCAACCTTAATGGACCCCGGCATGGGACCAGTTGATGGCAGTTTTCTCCGAAGATATTCTGAAAGAAAATGGAAATACACTTCTTTGAGTGAGTGTAGATTCGTTTTGAATCTGAATAGAGGATGGAACTTCTGTTGTGCTCCTTTCTCTGCTGGGTACGATCAGATGCCCACAAATATGGTGGATTCGAAGATGCAGCCTCTGACCCGTACAGCCTTTGAATGGTTGAAGACGATTCGACCATCTCATCTGGTTTATCGGTTCGAAGAAGAATGCTATCTAGAACCATATCTTACCAGCCGATTTGCTCGGCAATTTGGGTATGATCAGTTCCATGTAGGAAATGCAATTACTTGCCTCCAAGGCAAAGGTTATTTGATAGACGGGGCCAGAGCTTGGGCTTATTACAATGCCCGTGATACGAAAGCCACATTTTCAATGCCCGCAAAGAATACTCCCCAGGGTCCTCGGATGCTCTTCACATATTCCGTGTTTTATACATCCGCGAATACTTTTGCCGAGAATTTTAATCTCGTAGATAGTTTCACTACTGCAACAAGATTGAGGAGAGGGAGAATTGCTCCATCGATCCCTGTAAATGAGGAGGTGCACGAGCCGGTCGATGCTCCTTTGGAAGTTTCGAGGGATATGATGTTTCTTCAAGAAGTAAACGCAGCAATGCGTATTTCTCTGAGAGTGGGTAGATCTCCAGCGAAGAAAAAGAGAAGAGAGGAGCCTCCTGCTCCAGCAGCAAAGAAGAAATTGATTCTAGATCTTTCTTCCGAAAAGGTCACTACAAGATCCCAATCTCGGCAATTGGCCGAGACACATCAAGAAGCTGCCACTACACCAACTTCTGTGCAGAAACAAGCAGAGCCAGTAAATGTAGAGAGTCCTGTCAGACCTCTACACAGAAAGAAGAGAGTAGTCACCAGAAGAGTTTTGGAAGAATCTTCTTCTAGACAAATCCTGACTTCAGTAGATGCTGCAGCAGGAATTCTAATGTCATCTTCCACACCTATTTCTGAATCTGGGAGCAAAACTCTTGAAGAAGCTGAACAGAGGGGAGATCTTGTCCCAAGAACTGAGGTTGAAAAGCCTGGAGAAAACATCTTAGAGGAAGAACAAAATGTTGCATGACCTCATTCACCTGTCGCGGAGACTATCCAACCTCCTCTTACTCCCAGGACTCTTCGTGAAGAAGAAGACCGTGAAATGATCGCAGCTTTGGAGGATTGCAGTTATAGTCTGCAGGAGGATCAGACTGCCACTAACAGTGGGAATGCAGCAGTAGAAGAAAAAGAAGAAGACGAGGAGGGCTCTTCATCCGAAAATGTTGATGAATATATACAAGATCCCGAAAGGGATAATGAAGAACATATATCTCTTGATACAGCCGATGATACTTCAGATCCTAAAAAGGATATTGAAGTAGAGGCGTCTGCAGAAAAAGTTGTCGATACTTTAAATCTTGATGAAAATGTTGAGATAGAAATATCTCCTGAAGAAACAGCCGATGAAGGTGTTCTGAAAGAAAATCCCACCACCGACTCTCAAGGTATAAAACGAGATCTAGCAATCTTCTCTTTTAAAATGAACTGATAACTAATATCTTCATTCTTGCAGATCTTGAGATTCTGCCAACACCTCCAACAGACCTGGCTATGGTGCCTATACCAACGGTGGTTGTTAGTAGTAGCCATCACTTATCTTGCGGTTCTGAAGCGGGCAGCAGCCAGGCTGTCGCAGCTGAAGCTACTTCTGTTCAACGGGAATCCATTCCAGGAGGGAATGCACTTGTTGTTAGATCAAACCAAGGTAAAATTTCTTTTATTTGATCTTCTTGTTCATCAGCAAACAATTAGTAAAATAACAATTTTACTATTGCAGAGGATCAAACAGGAGGAGCGACCAGTTCTACTCTAGCTCCTTTATTTAAAGAACCTGGTGTCCAACCACAAAGAGTCGAGCAACCTGCAACCTCATCCTCAACAGGAGTAGCAGCAACTCCTGGAACTCTGGCCATCAATCAACAAGTTGTTCAGTCTTTTACCAGATGCTTCTTCGAATCTCTAGGATCTCTTGTTCATAAAATAATAGAGAAAGAAGGAGCTGATTTCATTATGGTTAGGAAGCCAACTTCTTTCTTAATAAGAGCCATAAGGGATCAAGGAGACGAAGCTCAGGCCACTCTTCTTGAACACATATTGAATGAATTAGAAGTACCCATCAAGAAATATAAGGAGCTCAAGAAGAAGGATGTAGACTCTTTAGTTCAGGCTGAATTTGAACGACTGGCTCAAGCTGCTGATATGGAAAGGATAAACCTTCAAAATCTTTTAGAGGCTCATTCTGCAAAATCGGCTGAATACAACTCTAAGATAGAATCAGTTACTTTAGTGGCCGAAAGCAAAGGACGGAGACTTGCTGAGCTGAAAACAGAAATTACTCGCCTCCAGCAAGAGTTTGAAGAGGAAACTATAAATCACCAACTGGTTATTGAACAATTCAATGCTTTAGTTCAAGAGAGGACTGAGTACGAGACAACCCATGGTGCAGAAATCACCCGACGGACAGTGGACATGCCCATTTTTGATGAAGAAACGGGATGGAAGAAGCGAGAAGGATAGTAGCATCAACTCATAAAGAAGAGCTGCAGACACTGAAGCAGCAAATTGACAATCTGATTATCCCTCCTTCTTGATTAGGACTTTTTGTATTTTTGTGTTTGTCACTATTGATGCGTTTCTGTAATGCCTCATATTTGGATAAATAAAAGATATTTTGTTGTGGCTCCATTATTTATTGCATATCTTATTCAGATATAAATAATAGAGATAGAAAATATATTCAGAGGTGCAAGACATGATATATTTCTTGTAGAAAATAATTATATTTATTATATCTGCTCAGAGGTAATATGGACGTGGCAGAATATATTGAATACTATTATTTCGATTTGACAACTTAGTCGAAAACGACGAGTTGCTGATGTGGATAATGAACGATGATGAATCGTCAATGAATGAACGGAAAGACCGTCAAGTGATGATGAATGAACGGATGAACCGTCAAATGATGGTAAACGAACGGGTGAACCGTCTAGTGGTGAATGAACGAACGGGTGAACCGTCAAGATAAATGTAATAAATGAACGGATGAACCGTCAGGAGTTAATGAACGGATGAACCGTCGAATGAATGTAAATAAATGAACGGATGAACCGTCATGAGTTAATGAACGGATGGACCGTCGAATGAATGTAAATAAATGAACGGATGAACCGTCAGGAGTTAATGAACGGATGAACCGTCGAATGAATGTAAATAAATGAACGGATGAACCGTCAGGAGTTAATGAACGGATGAACCGTCGGATGAATGTGTCGTTTCGTTAGTTGAGGAATTTTTGCCTATAAATATAGCAGAAATCTGACAGGAACGAACACTTCTGCTCTTTTAACATAAAAATATCGTCCGAAGAAGCATCTAAGAAGGCTGAGATCGCCTTGCAGGTTGAAAAGGGCACTGAAGAACGCCCTACCAATCCAGTTCAGCCGAAAGAGACAGAAGCAGGCGAAGGTCCGTCTGCACCCCAGCCACCACGGTACATTCTGGACTTCCTGCTCGAACCGGGAAGGACTGAAGAAGAAGAAGAAGCCATGTGGATGGCCGCCTGCAAGTTCCTCATGGGTTCCAGCAAGGAGGTTCTCGGTTCTTTTGCTGATCACGTTTTCGAGAAGGACGGCAGTGGCCCGCGTCCCAATGTAGAGAAAGATGATAGTGACCTTTAATATCATGTACTATCATATAATGAAATAAAATTTGAATTTTATTTATGAACTTGATTCTGTCTGATAATTTACAAGCATTTACATTTATACATAATACTTCTTAAGGAACTTGCCATTGATAGGCATCATAGCAACTCGACCATCAAGTTCTGAGAGCTGATAAGCTCCATTTGAGAAGACTTTGCTTATAACATAGGGACCTTCCCATTTAGCATCGAATTTCCCTTTGCTTATATGAGTCATAGTCATAGAACGTCTGACCGCTAGAACAAGTTCTCCTTGCTGAAACGTTCTGACTTTAACTTTGCGGTTGAAAGTCTTCGAGATGCGGGCTTGGTATAACTCAATATGTTGTTGAGCCATTAATCGCTTCTCATCAAGTGCTTCCAACTCTTAAAGTCGAAGAAGATCGTTGTTCTCTGTAGTAAGCTCGTTAGCAATGGCAATCCTTAAAGAAGGAATTTGCATTCCAAAGGAAGAACAGCTTCACAGCCATACACCAAAGAGAAGGGTGTAAAGCCCGTAGGATTGCGGACCGTAGTTCAGTAGGCCTAAAGACATTCGCCAAGTTTCTCGCTCCAGTTACGTTTGTTAGTGGATACAAACTTCTTGAGGAGTTTAATGATGGTTTTATTAAAAGCTTCAGCTAAACCATTAGCAGCAGGATTGTATGCTGTCGAAGCGACATTGTCAATCCGATGATCATCGCAGAATCTGGTAAACTTCTGGCTGATGAATTGAGGTCCATTGTCATGGATGATTCTTCGAGGTACACCAAATCTATAGATGACGTGGTGTTTAACGAAGTTGATGACACTGCTAGTCTTGACTTCAGCCAGAAGTATAGCTTCAGCCCACTTGGAGAAGTAGTCGGTTATCGCTAATATGAACCAATGTCCTCTAGAAGAAGGAGGGTTGATAGGACCTATGATGTCCATACCCCAAGCTTCGAAAGGCCAGGAAGCAGCAGTCGGATGTAGGAATTCTGATGGTTGATGAATGAAGTCTGCATGGATTTGACAAGCACGACATTTCCTTGCATACTCAATGGCATCTGACACCATAGAGGGCCAGTAATAACCCATGCGTCTAATGCGGTCCTGTAGTTTAGTACCAGGTTGATGTGCTCCACAAACACCATCGTGAGCTTCACGCAAAACTTGCTTGGCTTCATCACCAGCGAGACAGCGTAGGAGAAGACCGTCATAAGTTCGTCGATAGAGGGTCTTGGTAGTTTGATCGTAATAGAATCGGAGAGATCGTCGACGAACGCTTGTAGCCTCCTTAGGATCTTCGGGGAGTATGTCATGCACCACGAAGTCAATGAAAGGAGTCCTCCAATCGTCATCGATAACATTAACTTCAGCAAAATTGCTGAATTCAATATTACGATTGTTTTCGATACAGAACAGTTCTCGATTGTAGATAACCACCACCTGCTGTCTTTTGATAGGGATGGCTAAGACAGCTGCAAGATTGGCCAAAGCATCTGCTTCGGTATTGCAAGCTCGCCGAACATAGTCTATGAAGAAAGCTTTGAATGATATAGCTATGTTGATCGCTGCTTCGTGATAAGGCACTAGGTCTTGATGACGAACTTCATAGGTTCCTCTAACCTGATTAACAACCAGTTTAGAATCACCGTAAACTTCGAGATATTCAACGTTCAATTGTTTGGCTAACTGAAGGCCGATGAGTAGAGCATTGTACTCTGCTACATTATTGGAGTAAGGTTCATCTAAAGAGTAGGCTCTTTGGATAGTTGATCCGTCTGGAGAAACTAGGACCACTCCAACTCCTGCTACAATAGCACCATTTGGTCCAATTCTCGATGCACCATCAAAGAATAAACGCCATGTTAGAAATTCTTCAGAGATCATATTGGCTTCCAATGTCTCTTCTGGAATTTCGTCATAGAGTTTAGATGTCTCAGGCACAGGATGAGCTGCTAAGAAATCTGCCAGTACTTGACCTTTGACAGACTTTTGTGGAACATACACCATGTCATACTGAGCTAGCAGGATTGCCCACGTAGCCAGCTGAGAATTGAGTGTGCTGGGCTTCTTCATGAGTACCCGAAGAGGATTAACTCGGGATATGACATGAATAGTTTGGCCAATGATGTAATGCCTTGTCTTCTGCACAGCAAACATGAGAGCCAGGCATTCTTTTTCGACCGGACTATAACGGTGTTCAGCACCAATCATAGTACGACTAAGATAATAGATGGCCTGTTCATGACCTTCTTTATTTTTTTGGGCAAGTAAAGCACCCAATGAATGGTCCATAGCACAGACGTACATCAAGAATGGAATGCCAGAGATAGGTGGCACCAAAACTGGTGGGTTTATGAGATATCGCTTGATATCATCGAATGCTCGTTGACACTCTTCAGTCCAAACGAAAGATACACCCTTCTTTATTAGTTGAGTGAATGGTCTGACGCGTCCAGACAAGTTCGAAATGAATCGCCTAATGTATGCAAGTCGGCCTTGAAATCCTCGTAGAGCGTCCAGACAAGTTCGAAATGAATCGCCTAATGTATGCAAGTCGGCCTTGAAATCCTCGTAGCTCTATGTCCTGTTTGATCATGTTTGATCATGCTTACTGCATGTCTACAAATACATGTTAGGCCAGCAAAATATGTTGCAGTACGATAGAAGCATAGCAATATAATACAGGACAATTAGGACATTGCTAAGTTTAAGTAACAACATGATAGCATGTTAGGCCAACAAAATATGTTGCAGTACGATACAAGCATAGCAATATAATATAGGACAATTAGGACAATGCTAAGTTTAAGTAGCAACATGATAGTGAGTATATGAGTATTAGTGACATCATTATGTTAAACTTAACTGATTAGACATATTCAAAAACACAATATAATCATTGGGCCAACAATCTCCCCCTTTTTGATTATGGCAAATCGGTTAAGTTTAAGACGGATACGATAGATGCATATATCACTAATAAACACATACTACGAGAAGATAGTGTGCTAACTTAAACTTATTTCTCCCCCTTTGTCATGATCAAAAAATAAGCTCCCCCGTAATAAGAGATAAAATAAACTCAAGCATAAGGAGGAAGGCATAGACAATCATGATCAAGATATACTAAATGAGGAACAATGGGAGAAGTGTGTAAAGACAAGTATAGAAACTACATACCAAAATGTAGAGAGCCAAATAGAAAATAGCTTGTCAAAACACAAATAGTTGGTAAAAGAATTTGAACATAATCAATAGATAGTTTACCAACATAAAATCCAAGAGAGACATCCAAAAACATAGTATGATATGAAATATTTCTCTAGTTTTGCAAGAGAATTAAAAAATTTAGTCAAAAATCATAGGGATTAGATAACTGCAAAAAAAAATAGATATCAAAGAAGAAAGATACCAATGAAACTATAGATATCAAAGAAGAAAGATACCAATGAAACTATAGATACTAGATATCAATTGAAATATGAAAACTTGAAACATTGATCAATGAAACTATGATAGTGACAATTGTCCACAGATAAATAGTGGAACAAAATCAAGGAATGATTAATGTAAAATATAGCAATTGAAATAAAATAATCTCATTATTTACAAATCTATTTGCTTATCCAAAATTCATGCATTTGAACTCAATTACCTTATCATGCTTTATGAATACTCTTTAAAATAAACATGAAGGTAAAGGAGAAAAATATCTGAGAAGGAGAAATTCAATCGACTTAAATGCTCCCCCTCAAACTATTACCAGTATAGATAAAATCATGAATTTTGGGTAAGTCCTCAACAAGGAAAGCCAAATTAATTAAACATACAAAGAGAGCCAAAACATAGAAAGTCATATCAAAGAAAGCACAATAGTCATCAAGATAAAATACGAAAGTAAATATTAACGAGATGACTCATATCAAAGAAATATGATGAAAACAATTGCATAAACTCTCATAAACCTTTCAAAAAATAACAGTATCATGACCTCAATCACTAAGATATAAATAATGATAAAAATATGGGTCAATGATGAACTAGGTATACGACATATTAAAGGGTATAAATGAATTGAACCAATTTATTTGCTCCCCCGTAAAATATGCGTATCTAGTTCCAAAGCACTTATAGCATAAATAAAATGATAACTACAAG
This sequence comes from Iris pallida, assembly GCA_029216955.1. Classification (NCBI taxonomy): domain Eukaryota; kingdom Viridiplantae; phylum Streptophyta; class Magnoliopsida; order Asparagales; family Iridaceae; genus Iris; species Iris pallida. The sequence goes on from JANAVB010037418.1 coordinate 1,244,646, forward strand.
ATCTAGGGGTAAATCAACTATTGATTTCTCCCCCTTGCTCAATGCATATAAGGCTATAAAGACGACATAAAACAAATAATGTCATCTTTAGGAAAGATATCCAATAAAATAGTCACTAAAGATGAACGATCAAAATAATATCTCAATTAAGCACATATAATCAAAAGACGACATACACTAACCTATATAGAAGAATATCATATTGAAATATGATAGATCAATGCATGTTATCTTTTGAGAAGAAGATCATCATGAAAAGAGATAAGGTCCATTAGAAAAATATAATCATGAAAAGGAATAATAAGGTCCATTAAAAACAATCATGATGAGAATCACAATATAGCTCAAAAGATAAAAATACAACTAAAGAAAAATGTCATCATGAATAAAGTCAATTAAATCAATCATGAAGAAAGTCAATTAAATCAATCATGAGGAAAGTCAAAATATAGCTCAAAAATAATAAAGCTCAAATATCATGTCCATGATTATCTAATTAAGAAATGATCAACCAACTTATTGCTTTACAAGGACTATGCATGTTTTACCACATATGTACCCATCAACGGGTAATAATCCAACCTTGCTAATACTAAATGAGAAACCAATGAAGTTCAAATAGCAAAGAGCATATGTGATAGTCCATGAGTAGTCAAAGTAGAGTAATAAATTAACTTGATAACCACATAATTAGATAATATAGGACTACTCAATCATTAGGATCATTTATAAAGTAAACCATTAAATAATTATGATCCGTCATAAATCCCATCTAAAAACCATATAAACAAACCAATGAAAAGAGTCAATCTTATTTAAATTATTACAGATTTAATCTAAAGAGATGTAATCTGATAGTATGATAAAATCATGACTACAAAAGATGAGAGAAGTTTAAAAGATGCTTATTAATGACTAGTATGAAAGGAAGTTAAAGTGATGAATCACAAATCTAAACGAAAACAAGATTAAAATAAAGAAATTTGTTAAACTAATTTTAGAGACCAAACATATGCATCTAAAGTAGAATACAAATCTTATCAAGAAAATTCATAAATCTTGTTTTTGCAATCTAGCATATCACATATAGATTGAAATTCAAGAAGATAGCTAGATGAGTGAAAGTGAATAAAAATTATGTAGCTTAACAATATATCGCAAATAAGCAAGCTAGCTACATAACTAATTAAGATTAATGAGATAGGCCATTAACATGATAAATGTGCTCATTAAATCTTAAGTCACTAACACAAAAAAAAACACATGCTTAAGCATAGAGTTCATCATAAGGGCAATACATTTTGAATGATCAAAATGATTATATACTCTTTGCTAAGCAAGGATAAGAGTATAAGATAGCAAGCAAATGAATTAGACTCTTATCAAGTAAAAGACAAAAAAAAGATGTTCATGAAAACACAGTAGAGCAAATCTCTTTGCCAAATATTGAGATTAACCCAAGATAATGAAATAATAGATTGATCTAGAGAATGCAAAATTATAACCATTATGAAAGTGTATTCTCTAGAAATGGAAAATCTCAAAGTAGAAAATCAACCCATAATAGCTAAGGACATGAGAAGTATGATATATCAATTACATGTATTCTCATGTGCTACAAAACATCATTGGGCAATAATAATAAAATATTTATAGCTCAAATATAAGGCTAGATATGATGAAGTATTCTGGAACTTAGGGGAGGATCCAGAACTAGATAATGGTTGCATGTAGACCTTAATAAATCTTAAGTCTATAAAGTGTTGATCACTTTGGGTTAGCTGTAGGGGCCGGTTCCCAGCTAGCGGTAGTCCGAAGACTAGTGCACCGTATCGCTTCAGGCTATTTACACCTGTATGAAAGAAGGACCCTTTCGGCTTGTTCCCAAAATGTTCTTTACTTTTAAGAAATTAGATTTAGAGGAATATATGCAATATCATCAAACAACATCAAAGTATAAAAATCACTTTGAATAAGAGAGGTAAATACCCAAATAATAATGAAAGAATGGTCATCAAAATTTGCTAAGAATATTTTCAAAACAAATATTTTCAAAATACACTTTATGAAAATAAATATATAGAAGATTCATACTCAAAATAAGTATGATGATCTCAACAAGTAAGGTAAAGCACAAAACCAAGCAATTCTTAAAAGAACTTCCATAAAAGTCATGAACAAGACACTAAGAAATATTTTCTCTCAACATTCCAACTTAAAGGCATTTGAATAAATAAATATCAACATTTGGAATCAATAATGGCCATTGGATCTATAATTTGATCAACTGCAGAGGCTGTTTTCAGTTCTGGAACAGCCAGGCCGAATTCGGCCCGAACTCTGGTAAGGGCAGAGTTCGGCCCGAATTCCGGATTCTGGTGACAGAACTGGAATCAGGCTGAAAATTGGTTAAACAAAAAGATCAAAATAAGAGTGAAAGACATGTATCCATAAAGTCAACAAATAAAAGCCAATAAGATATCATCAAAAAGAAGACTTTAAGGAATAAGCTAATTGATTCAAGTAGAGATAACACAAATTTAGTCAAAAGAATCAATAGCTGAATTATAAGGTAAGCACAAGTATGAATAAATACTCTTCAAAATAATATGAAACTTGAGCTTATCTCATATGCCCACATAAAGATATTTATACAAAAATAGATGTCAATATAATAAGTACATGATCTACATGTAAATGAAGATTTAATGAATATAGTCATGTATCCATCATGAATGTTTGAAAAACTATCACAAATTCAAAAGCACGTATAAATAGACTTTATTAGACAAAGACATAATTGATTCTCAATAGGATAATCAAAATAAAACATGAGAATCAATAATGAATATATTATGTAAGCACAAGGTTAACAAGAAGTATAAGTATATACTTATCAAGTGATAAGAAGCTTGTGCTAAACACATATATTCACAAATACCAATGATATACTAAATACAAATTGGCAAGAAGTAACTATCTCAAAACTTTTAAAGATGAAGAGATAAAATCATATTAACTCAAATCAAAACCAAGGTCATATGGACTAGAGTGATATGCATGCTTTCTAAATAAGGATTAAGAATGACGAGCATGCATATATAAATGTATCACACTACTAGAAAATGAGTGATAAACTACATAGTGTGAACTAATCATTTAAAGCTGTGTAACTAGTCATGCTAGATAAAAGAAAAAGAAAATCAACTAAGCATGCTAGTATTATATCTCACATTAATTTATATAATAAGCAACTAAAGGATATCAATGTGAGCTAGTAGCAAGACATAAAGAAAAACATGCTAGATTCTACAAATATAAACCATTTAGAGAGAATCGTTTAACATGTTACCAAAGTGGCTCTAGTGGCCACACTTGTGTTGGTGCAATTGCTTGGAAGATGACCTTTGAGATTTGCAACCACCAACACGCTCCTTGGTGCTATATCCCGATACAAGAAGCTCCACCTACAACATTAGGCGAAGACTTTGGTATCCAAATAAACTTGGATCCACATTTATTAGCTTTAGGGACCCACATACTATTTACTCTAGCATTGGTAGAAAAACTCCTACGAATAGGACAAGTTACACTCATGTGTCCAATGCGAGAGCAATAGAAGCACCTAATACTAGTGTGTGCACATGTATCAGAATGAGCATGATTATGAGCATGTGACATACTAGAATGATGAATATCTCTAGAGTGAGTATGCATGGATTTGGTCTTAAGAGTATCATGCAAATCATTATGCACACAAGTAAGAGAATCACTATGCATGGATTTGGTCTTAAGAATATCATGTTCTAATAGCAAATCATTATGCAAACAAGTAAGAGAATCAAATTTAGCATTTAAAACATAATTCTCTTTTTCAAATAAAGCAATTCTAGAAATAAAATCATCATTTTGTTTCTTTAAAGAGTCAATAGAAGAATCATGCAAATGATTTAGCTCATGTGCTTGCTTCTTAAGATCTTCTATTGATGAGGAAAGAGATTTGATTTTCAAAATTAAAGAATCATTCAAACTCTTTAAAGAAACACAAGATGAGTTTTGAGAGTCAAGTCTAGATAATAAATCATTGATTTCATTTCTCAAAAACTCATTAGCTTCTTCTAAATGAATAACCTTTTCTACAAGTTCTTCATTTGTAGAATGAAAAGCCTTAGCAAACTTTAAGGAATGGTTAGCCATGGCTTTCCACTTAGAACACTTATTGCATTTAGAAGAAACATGATTGTCTATGCTACTAGAAGAAAAACCCTCTTCATCGGAGGAGGAAGAATATGATGCCATACACAAATAAACAAGGATCTACTCTAAGGATGTTAAGCCTAACAATAGAGACCTTGCTCTGATACCAATTGAAAACACGTGTAGGCAACTCTAGAGGGGGGGTGAATAGAGTTTGTGTCAATAATCACCAAATAAAAAATAACTCTATATCACCTCCACAAACAACTATCAAGATAGTAAATAAATCAGAAATAAATACGAAAGGAATAAAGATCAGAAGAGCATTCGCAGACACAGCAGTTTTAACCTGGTTTCCCTCGTGGAGGACTAGTCCAGGCCTGAGAACTCTAGCTCAGGATTCAAATCCACTATTTGTGAAATAGTAGTTTACAGCCCGTGCCTTTTCTTCAGAAGAGCACGTCAACTTCTTACAGAGGATCGCAGTGGCGATTTGCTTGGATTTTTCCAAGCGACTTGGAATTGTCCAAGTGACTTTTCTTTTCAACTCTTGCACAAAAATTTCTAGCTGAATCGCACTTGAGCACCTTGGGGCTTAGGAAGTTTTGTGGCTAGTAGATTGGAAGAGTAAGGCTCTTGACTATATAGGCTATGTAAGAGAAGAAGAATAGAAGAGTGGATGGTTTCAAAAGAGAGAAACCAAGACCTATTTATAGGGTTCGGGACAAGCAGAATTCGGCCAGAATTCGGTCTGGATAATTCAAATTTTTTGGCCGTTGGACAGCTGGTAGCAAGCAGGCCCTAAAAATCAGCTCCTGAAAATCAGGGGACAGAGTTCGGCCCGAACTCTGTGTGGAGGCAGAGTTCGGCCCGAACTCTGTCTCCAGCAGACAGAATTGGTCCATTGGGCTTTTGGACTTTGTGGAGCTTGGGCTTGGTTCAGGAATTGGTCTGTTGTATGGTAGAGCTTTGGAGAGATATGCTAGGGGTTGAGATGACTCAGTGCGACTCAACGTACACATTCTCCTAGACTCAATAAATTGAAGATTACAGACTTAGAACAAGTAGGAAAACCAAGAGCCCTTTGATGATGCCTTTCTTCTGATATTTGAGCAGCCCTGAAGACATCTTTTTCTCTGACAGCAGTCGTCCAAAGATATACAGATCTGAAAATCTGAATACCTTTCGGGGGCTTCGCCCCCGAACCCCCGACGGGGGGCGCTGCCCCCTCGACCCCTGTCCGCTGACCGGGCAGCGGAACCCCCGATGCGAGGCCCCGGATAGGTCGCTAGGCGGTTCGAAGAAATCTTTTTGTATGACGCCGTCTTCGCTCCATCATTAATTCTTCATTGCCTATGTCCTGTTTGATCATGTTTGATCATGCTTACTGCATGTCTACAAATACATGTTAGGCCAGCAAAATATGTTGCAGTACGATAGAAGCATAGCAATATAATACAGGACAATTAGGACATTGCTAAGTTTAAGTAACAACATGATAGCATGTTAGGCCAACAAAATATGTTGCAGTACGATACAAGCATAGCAATATAATATAGGACAATTAGGACAATGCTAAGTTTAAGTAGCAACATGATAGTGAGTATATGAGTATTAGTGACATCATTATGTTAAACTTAACTGATTAGACATATTCAAAAACACAATATAATCATTGGGCCAACATTTTAGGTTGCGTGGAGGACGCATCTCTTGAATGGCTTTGATCTTCTCGGGATCCACGTGTATACCCTTAGAGGTAATGATGAAGCCGAGAAACTTGCCACTAGAGACACCCAAGAATGACTTGGTGGGATTCATCTTGAGTTGATGTTGGCGCATGAGATTGAAGATTGTTTTCAAATCTTGGATGTGATCTTCTTTTAGACGACTTTTGACAGCAATATCGTTAACATAGCATTCCACAGTTTTGCGAAGATGATCTTTGAAGATAGTACTCATAGCTCGTTGGTAGGTTGCACCAGCGTTCTTGAGACCAAATGGCATCACCGTGTAGCAATAGATACCACGAGGAGTGCGGAAAGAGGTATGCTTTTCATCTTCAGGATTCATCTTGATCTGATTATATCCAGAGAATCCATCCATGAAGGATATTCGCTCAAACCCACAGGTATTGTCGATCATGACATCCGTGATAGGTAGAGGAAATTCATCTTTAGGACATGCTTCATTAAGATCCCGGAAGTCAATGCAGACTCGAACTTTGCCGGTTTTCTTTAGAACTGGAACGACATTGGACACCCAGTCAGGATATTGTTCTTCTCGAATAAAACCACAAGCAATGAGCTTCTTGACTTCATTATCGATCGCGTCCATCATTTCTGGTTTAAAATGCCGTTGTTGCTGCTTAACTGGTTTTGCATTAGGCAAAATGTTCAGTTTATGTATAGCAATCTTGGGATCTAAACCTGGCATGTCTTCATAACTCCAGGCAAAGACGTCGATGTATTCTTTAATAAGAAGAATTAACTCTTGTTTGTCTGCTTCTGGAAGATTCTTGCTGATGAAGATTGGACGAGGCAACTCGCTTTCCCCTACATCAACTTGAACTAATTGATCTTCAGTAGGAGGTTCACGTTGTTCAAAGCGAAGTACCCATTGATTGTCCATATGTTGAGCCCAAGGATCTGTTTCAGTATTTTCTTCAACGTCTTCATCATAGCCTTCTGGTAGTTCAGCGGAGACCATGTTAGATGATACGATCAGCCTGTGAACTTCACCAATGCTAGTATCAGAATCCCAAGATCTAGAATCAAATGAATTAGAGCGTTCTTCACTGTCAGAGTCAGAGACTGCTAGGGATAACAGTGGAGGAGAAGTATATCCGAGACCTTTCTTAGTCCTGTTGTAGTACATTTCTGACTTTCCTTCCGGAACAGTCGTGCGAATAGGAGTTCGTCTACCTTTACCGTAATTGAGGCCACTTTTGAAGTCATAACCCATTTTTCGGATGATGTCTTTTGATTGTTGACTATAACGATGGAACTGGAGACGTCCCGTATCGTTAAGTTTGCTATCATCCGTATAACTGAATTGTTTTTCTGGTCCTTTACTAAAAAGTTTTGGACTTTCACCTTTCTTTAGAGAAGGGTGAATACGGTAAGAATCATCTGGATCTTCAAGTGAGATTTCTGTCTGAAGAGATTGTACAACTCCCATTGTAATTGATTGGAAGCTATCCAACATATCCAAATAGCATTTAGTATAATAAATAACATCAGTATACTGGAAAGTAGGTACTTTTTCATTAATTTGTACATCAGTATTTACAACAGGACCTTTAGCCTTAGCAGGCTTGGTCAGATTAATTACAAGAGGGGGAGAAGAAGAACGTGGGGAGGCTTGTTACGACGGAGGTCGATAACAAGTGGCTCAGAGGAGGCGAGCTCCCTTTTTTCCTTGTTACGAGTGAGATCAACAACAAGTGGCTCAGAAGGAGTGAGCTGCTTTTTGTCCTTGTTACGACGTAGGTCGATAACAAGTGGCTCAGAAGAGGTGAGCTCCTTTTTGTTCTTGTTACGACGTAGGTCGATAACAAGTGGCTCAGAAGAGGTGAGCTCCCTTTGATCTTGATCAGCATCAACTGATTTCTTTTGAATTGGCAAGTGAATAGCCAGTGGTTTAGAAGACTGAGGATGTGAAACTCGCCCTTTGACAGGTATGATAAGAGTGTCTTTAGGCATTACTTCTTGTTCTTCTTCAGTGTCTAAGGCTAACACAATCTTCATGAATTCATCCTTGTACATTCGAGCGTCGTTGCAGTATGCTTCAACGCCTTTGAAGGGATAAAGATCCGCAACTTCCTTATGGACCTCTCCCTTATCATCAACATATTTGAAACATTAATGAAGGGTTGATGGAACAATATTATGCTCATGTAAGAATGGTCTCCCCAATAGAGCATTATAAGAACAACCATGATTGTCAATGATATAGAAGGTAACTTTTGTGCGAAGATTGCCTATTTGGAGTTTTAAGCGAATCTTGCCCAAAGGTTCACTCCTTCCCTGATTGAATCCAAGGATGGTGGTGATTGTGGTGGAGAGACTATGTACAGGAATTTTCAGAGCATCGAGCATTATTTTCGGCATGATGCTGAGAGCAGATCCTGGATCTATCAGGATTCGATCGACTTTCATCGAATCAACATATCCTGTATAGTAGAGGGGACGATCATGCCTATTGTCCTCTATCAACATGTCATCTTGTGTGAAAGTAATGTTCGGAATCAACTCCATAACACTATGACAATGTAGACAAGAGACTGGTTCTACTTCTGGCTTCTTGAGAAAGGCTAAACAAGTCTCAGCTTGCATAAGAGCTTCACTTAAAGTTTCTCGCGTCTCTCTGGAAAGACGCAAGAGCTCAAAGATAGATAGCCTTGCTGGGGTATTAGCTAGTTGAGCCAATATATCAAAGTTGTAAGGCTTTTCAAGCCCTATAGGGGATGATTTCTTCAAGGGTTTATCAAAGCGGACTTGTTGTTTACCTTTATCAGCAGCCACTGGTTTGGGAGGAATAGGAACCACAACTGGTGAAGACGTAGAAGGAATTTTTTCAATAGCAACAGGTTGTGCTGGGACAGGTTCAGAAGAAGAGGCAGGATTCTCTTGAGATTCAGAGTAATCTTTCAGATAAGTTTTCCCTGATCTGGTGCCCAACAGAATTTCTTCATCAACTATGGGGTCAAAAGACACCATGTTGTAAATCTTTATCTTGCCTTTAGAGCGACCTTTCTTCTTGGAAGAAGAAGAATCCTCAAACTCTGAAGTAAGATCGGGATGGATCCACATAACCTCGCCATTGTCAAAAGACAAAGGAACGAGACCTTCGTTTGGTGGAGAAGGAAGATTTTCAATCTCGAGAGTAGCCTTCGGAATAGGAATGACACCATGCTGTATCATCTGCGGGGGAAAGTCACCAAACTGGACTGAAACCATATTGGCAGTAACAGTCTTTTTATCTTGTTGCAGAGTAACAACTCCATCATTGACAAGCTCTTGAATCTTTCCCTTGAGCACATAACATGCTCGAGTAGGATGTCCAATGAATCGGTGGTAGACACAATACTTAGGATGATCGGTCTTACCGACTTCATCAGGCTTCTTTGGGTCTGGAAGCTGGATCTTATTGCTTTTGAGTAAACACTCAAAGATGCTTGCTGTGTCATTTTCAACAAACGAATACCCTACCTTAGGGCGAGGTTCCCTCGGTTGAGGTGCAGCAGGAGTAGAAGTAGATGTAGGCGGAGCTACATTGACAGCCAAGGACTCTTTGCTTTTCAGGTTAATGTTCAGAGTTTCCTTGTTCTTGCGGTTGTTCTGACGATTACCGCCACCTGATGATTGATGTTCATCCCGATTAGGGTTAGACATCTGTACCCCCAGCTGTTTGAATTTCTCAGCACTCACTTCAGCTGCTTTGGCGTTGACAATAAAGGATGGCCAGTCTTGGAACTGAGTTGAGCCTGTCCACATACTGATGATAGGCAAAAGATTTGCCTTGCAAGTGTCTATGGTAACAGCAGCAGGAGTCCCTGGAGGCATCTTCAAGGCTTCTCGACGGAAACGTTCGATGAAACTTTCAGCAGTTTTATTATGTTTTTGTTTGATTTTATTGAGAGCAGACATAGTCATGTCATTGAATCCCTCATAGAATCTTTCTAGAAAGATCTGCTTAAGTCCTAAAAAAGAAATAATACAACCATCGGGCAGACTTCTGTACCAGTCGTATGCTACATCGGCTAAACAACCGACGAACATCCTGGTAAGAAGAGCGTCATTTGGTTGGAGTTGAACAGTCATTACCTCGAAGTGATTGATGAACTGGCTTGGTGAGGTACTGCCATCGAAAAAAGAGATTGTTGGAATCTTGTATTTGGGAGGAAATGGAACTTCCTTCTATTCAACTGGGTATGGCTGCTTGATTCCCAACCTTTGCAAATTATCCTTCTCTTTGAAGGCTTCGAACTGAGTTCGCAAGAGTTTAACCGCTTCATTGGTGTCTTCAGATGATGAAGAAGGAGCCGGCGGAGTCAGAGTAGTAGTAGGAGGAATAGCATTGTAAGCACTACCCCCAGCGGACTGACTAGGTGTAGTTTAAACTTGTACTTGTACAGGAGATATTTGAGAAGACATTACTCCCAACCCAGTATTGACAGGTACTGAAGATGCTATGATCTCCGGATTTGTGGTAGGTATAGTTGGTGGTGTGGCATGTTGGGCCACAATGATAGAATGCATGCTAGCGACCATGTCAGCCATGGTCTTTAGCTTGTCTTCAAGTGCAGCGATTCGCTGTTCTTGATTTGCAGACGTTGAAGCATCTTGATCATCAGTGACAACATAAGATGTTACTTCTCTTGGTACAGTGGAAGACACTGTCTGTTCGGAACTTTCGCTGTATGCGTCATAGTCGGAGAAAGAGTCATCTCCTGACTGAGAAAGAGGGAAATGACCAGAAGGATCTTGAGGAAGATTCCTTTGACCGATTGTATCTCGGCTTCGGGAACGGGTATGTTGGAATACTCCCTCAGAAGATTCTTGAAGTAGATCCAGATACCGTTGACTTGGTTTACGAGGTTTGCCGTGCTTAGAGCACCTTCTACCCCCAGTGTCTCGAGAAGTCATGTTAACAGAAGCATATAGGATTTCATCTTCATCCTCTGACATTGGTTCAGTTTTAGCAAAAGTCAAACGATCGAAGACAGATCGTTTTATTGTTTGACAACAACAATGGATGATGACTTTATGATTGCAATGATGATCAGATGATTGAACTGAAGGAGTTGAAGCACTATCTCGTTTCTGCTTGAGATGTTCTCGGAGATCAGAAACCATGCCAGAATGAGGAAAGGTTCGAGGAATATGTTCTTTAACAACATTCGGAACATGGTTCCGATTCTTCAAATGTTTTGTCCCCTATGTGTACAAGGAAGTGCTCACCTCATTGGCATAGGTATCAGGATTTTTGTTCCTGGAGGTTTGTCTTTGAGGCTTGACCTTCGGCATAGGTTGTTTACGTTTTGCCGAAGTTGGCCTGTTAAGATATGTTCTTAGATCTGCAAATTCACCCCCAGGGATTTCTGTTTGAGATACCAACAGTTTTCCCTGTTTGGAATGGGATATTTTGAATGTCGGAAGGTCTTGGAATTCTGCTACTGGGGTAGGCAGAATACCTCTTTGATCAGTACAAGTTCCCTTGTCATGAAGAAAAGAAGAATCCTTGTTTGTAGGAGTTCTTGTACTGATAGGTGCCGAAACACGTTCAATTTGATCTTCTTCAGTAAAGACCGAGGAAGACTGAGAAAAGACCAAAGGGCCTTTTCTTTTATTTTGAGAAGAAGGGTTAGCTAAAGAGCGTTTCCCTCTGTTGTCTTCCAAGTCATGAGACAAGGAAGTCTGAGAAAAGACCAACGGGCCTTTTCCTTTATTTTGAGGAGGAAGAGGAATAGCCAAAGGACTACCCCCAGTAGATTGTGCAAGAACAGCAGAGTGTTTAAGGGGAGGAACAGAAATTTCCCTTTTGTTATTAGAAGAGGAGAGTTTAGCCACAGGGCTGTTACTCTTGGATTGCGCATGCTTGGTTTGTGCATGGGTGGATTGCGCACTGGCCACTTATGCATTAGAAGTTTTGGCAGAAAGTGCATTGGTTCTAACCACAGAAGCTATGGTTTGTGCATCAGGAGTCCTTGCTTTAGAGTGCTTGGAATGTACTTTGCTGGCTGGAGTGTTGGTTTGCGCAGGAAAAGCCACTGCCAATTGTGCCAGAGTCATAGGAGTCTTGTGTTTTGACAAGGCAGTATATGAAGTAGCCTGTGCAACAGTTGCAACAGATTGCGCAGCATTGACTGCAACAGATTGTGCAACAGATTGTACAGCATCTTTGGTGGCAAAACTGCCAGATTGTACTGCAGTCTTGGAGATCCATACTGAGCGCACTTTGCTCTTGGCAGAAGTGGCTGCAGTACGGGGAGTGGTCTTGGAGTTGAGCATTGCCTCGTAGGCTGTCTGGTTGACCTTAACAACCAGTGTCTTCTGCGTCTTTCCGATAGACGCTACGTCACATTGAGTTGCTACTTCCTCGTCGGAGGAGAAAGTTGTCCCCAGCAGAGTCGCCATTTTGTTTGCAAAAACAAAAGTATAAAACTTTATTGATACAAACTGTGTAATAAAGATTACAAGAATTCTGGGAAAATTATAACTATAGGAATCCAATCTAGATGACGATTGCTTTATCCCTTGGACGATGTAAACTTTGAAGACGGAGCCTTTGAAGTTGAAAACAACTCTGGAAACTGAAGGCAAAAGCCTCGGAAGTTGAAGGCAAAAGCCTCGGAAGAATGCAGCAGCACTTGAACAAGAACTCCTGGACTCTCTGATCTCTGAATATTTGATATCTCTGATCCCCTTGAATGAAGACTTGAAACTCTATTTACAGAGTTCTGAAAATAACTAACTTTCAGTTATTCTGGACTGCGCAGGATAATTTGCGCAGCAATTGGTTTGCACAGCATTGGACTGCACAGGCAGTTGCTGGGTCGTGGGCCAACTATCATGGATACATGGCATCATTTGATTGAAATACGCATGATCGTACATAAACAGTTGCTATGTAATGAGCAATTGATGGCATGAATGCCACATATACTTTATCAGTTATGTTGATAGAATGCGCAGACTAAACTGCGCAGCCTTGGTTTGCGCAGACTCAGAATACGCAGGAATGGATTGCGTAGACTCAGACTGCACAGAAATAGATTGCGCTGCCAGCTGTCAGCCGCCCTCGAGCACTGTGCGGCGCAATAAATGAACAGTCTCCTCATTCTCCGTGCTGTCAGTTGTCAGAAAGATTTGATTTGATTCAGGTAATGATGACTTCTGCCACGTCAGCCTACGCAGTTGGAAGTGTGCACAAACCAGTGTGCACAATCGGATTGCTGCGCAATCTGTTGCCTGCACAATTCATCAAAATGATGTATATCTTGATTCTTTGACATTGTTGATTGATAAAACTTGATTTTTTAGGACCTACAAGGACCATAAGAGAGGCGGTCGAAGACGGAGCCGCGTGGAGTAGGCGTCATGCGGCTGTCTTCGGTGGTCTGTATGCGGTTGACAGGTGTAGCCGCATGGGCCTTCTTCATGCGGCTGGGGGTCTCAGCCGCATGATTCTTTTTTATGCGGCTGGATGATCTGGCCGTATAGATTTTCTTCATGCGGCTGGTGGATCCACCCTCATAAGCCTCCTGCATGTGGTTGGCAGAAGTGTTCGGCTTCTTCTTGGGACGCACAGAGTCACTCTTTGCCCCTGCAAGTCCAGCATCATAGTGTTTTCCTTTGCCGAACTTGGGAACAGCAGAGTTCTTTATTGCTTGAAGTGGAGCCGCATGAGAATCGCCTTCGCCGTCTTGGGCAGCAGAGAGTATCTCGTCCAAAGCTTGTGGAGGAGCAAATGACTTCGGCCTCCACTCGCAGCAAGCTTTTTTTGTACGGGTTCGCTTCTGGATCGGGCCAGCACTTCCTTCAGAGAGCATCTCTTCGAATGCCTGTTGGTCGAAACGGACAACCATCTTCTGTTGCATGGAGCCAAGCTTGGCTGCATCCGACTGCGTCACCAACTCCTCAGTCGTGGAGAAGTTTGTCCCCAGCAGAGTCGCCATCGTGTTTGCCATAAAATATAAAAGAACAGAATAATTATCGGAGGACCGGACTTTTACTTCACGTTACAAACTCGCTTGTACAAAGAAAGCCTAGGGACGAAAACCTAGGTACAGCAATCTAAGTACAATTATTTATTTTAGATTCTGGGGGGTGACAATAGAGGCTCGGAAAAGCGACGGCAGCTCTGTCTTACTCCTTGGACGATCGGTATGCAGCCTTGGCTCCAGAAGATTGCTTGGCGTAGGAAGAAATGCTCTCTTTGCTCTCTCTGCTTCTCCAAGTATTCTGGTGCTCTCTCTCTCTCTATATGTGTACTCTTCTCTGTATCTCTCTGCCTGTGTGTCTCCTCTCCTCTCTTTTATTTTCTGCAGGGGGATGGCACCCTGCTATTTATAGGAATGGGATGTGATCATTAGGGTTGCAAGTGATTGCTTCTTGGAGATGGCGGCGGCTTGTGGATTGGTCAATCTAGGCCCTTCATTTTGATTGTGACGAATCCGGACCATTAAGTATAGATTACACCAAATCTCATCAGCAATTAATACTGATTGGAATAAATCTTCCTTATAATGATCTTCTGATATCTGCGAGTAAATTTGATTTATTCTTCTGCCACGTGTTCCAAATTATTGAGATTTGACCCAATCTCTTGATTGCAACAAATCTGGAGAATTGATCGGCTTATGACACGTGTCCTAGGAGCCACTGGGAGAGATCTGAACCGCATGAATATTGAGCCGCATAAGGTTTGGGCCACATAAGGTTTGGGCCATATAAGGTTTGGGCCACGTGTCAGGGCTGCTCGGGTAATGGTCACCCTCGAACCTTCGAACCGCATGGAGATGATCATTGCGAGCCGCATATAGATGCATCTGCCTGAGCCGCATGGAAATGGTCCTCTTGAGCCGCATGGGAAGGCCTCCACTTGAGTCGCATGAGACTGTTTCGGTCTGAGCCGCATAGGACGGTTTCATTCTGAACCGCATGGGAAGTCTTCGCTCGAGCCGCATATGAACGTCCACGTGGCAAAGCCACATGGCACTTTATAGATCTCGGGGGATTGTGTCAGAGATCTCTTTCTCTTTTCTAGAAGTCTGTCATTATGACAGAGTCATAATTACATCCTCATGTCAGGGCTGTCACTTTTTCAGAGTTGTCAGCCGCCAAAGTAATTAATGCAGCATGGGTTGGAGGGGAGGACTGTTATGCCACGTGTCTTCTGAGCCCATGGAATATTTCAGACCGTATAGTTCCTGAGCCGCATAGTCTTTCTGTGCCGCATGGGCTGTTTGAGTCGCATGGGGTTCCCTGGCCGCATGGGTCATTTTCCATGCTTCTACAAGTATAGGTAATGGCTTTACCTAGAGTGACCAGGTAATATATAGGTTTAGGAAGCCTGTAGGTTTAGGTAATGGGTTGACACATGGGTATGGGAGATACCTATGTTGTAGTGTATGGGGTATTGAGTTTGGGTATTGGTTTTTACTAGAGTTAAGGATAGGCTAGTGTATAGGTAATTAAGTAAATAGGCCATAGTAATGGTTTTACCTATGTGAATAGGATATTGGTAGGGCAAATACCTACCCAAACTTTATTCTCATATTGATACATAATATTCACAAATACCCTAGTTACAGACATTACTATTGGTGTTATCGGTCTTCACTTTTCCCAGTAACTTCCTCCAATTAACTCTATCCCTCGGTTGAGCTACTATTTTAAAGCTTTGACACTTGCATGTCATTCACTATCTTGATGTATCTATCTTACAGAATTATGGAGCTGAATTACTATCTGCGGAATCGTACTTGGATGTACAACCGTCATCCTGATGACATGTACGGTGTGCGGGATGAATTCATAGAGGGTGTACACCAGTTCCTGCAGTTTGCCAAGGCGTTCACTCAGTACACGGATGGTACCAAAATTAAGTGTCCGTGTGTGAGATGTCGCAACTTGAAATATCATCCAGAAGTGGATGTCACGTATCATTTATACTCGAAGGGTTTCACGCCGAATTACTATCAGTGGAGCGAGCACGGAGAACTTATGTCTTTAGCATCGGAGTACGAGCCTTATGTGGATGTCCACAACAACGCTTCTTACGACGATGGGTTGGTGAACATGGTTTTCGACGTGACCGGGCCTAGTTTCGATCCGGATGATCATGATGCACCTGAGGAGGCACCAAACCCTGATGCTGTACAGTTCATGGAGTTGCTAGAGAATGCAAGGACTCCATTATATCCTGGTTGTGAGGATCATTCACCGTTGGAGGTGGTTACAAGATTGTTGAGCATCAAGTCCGATTTTAACATATCGTAAGATTGCTACATCCGTCTTATGGAGTTGCTTATAGAAATATTGCCTGAGGGTGCGAAGTTGCCTAAAGACTTCTACCGGTCTAAGAGGATGGTTAGATCGCTCTAGATGGGATACAAAAAAATTGATGCCTGTCGGAACGGGTGCATGTTGTACTACAAAGACGACAAGGATGAAGACGCCTGCAGATTTTGTGGTGTTGATCGCTACAAGGCATATGGTAGAGGAAAGTTTGTCGGTGCAAGGAAGCCTACCTCTTCGATGCACTACTTGCCGTTGATGCCGCGATTGCAGCGGTTGTTTATGGTGAAGGAAACTACAGAAAACATGAGTTGGCATAAGCGGGAACATACCGAAGGAGTATTGGATCACCCATCTGATAGAGAAGCATGGAAGCACTTTGATCGAGAGTATCCAGATTTTGCTTCTGATCCGCGTAATGGCAGATTGGGTCTCTGCTCCGACGGTTTTACCCCATTCGGACTTTCGGGATCCCAGTATTCGTATTGGCCTGTGATCGTCACCCCGTACAATCTACCGCCTTGGATGTGTATAAAGACTCCGTATATGTTTCTCACCGTTATTATTCTAGGTCCAAATAATCCAAAAAGGAACATTGATGTGTATTTACAGCCGTTGATTGATGAGTTGAATCAGCTGTGGGAAGTAGGTTCCAACACGTAGGATGTATCTAGAAAATAAAATTTTCAGATGCGGACAGTACTTATATGGGCCATCAACGACTTTTTGGCCTATGGAATGTTATCTGGATGGTGCACGCATGGTCGTCTTTCATGTCCGTATTGCATGGACAGCACTAAGGCATTTCGTTTGAAACACGGAGGCAAACCGTGCTTCTTCGATTGTCATCGACAATTCCTGCCGAAGGATCATCCGTACCGGAGGAACATGAATGCTTTTCGTGCTGGCGTTGTAGAGAAGGCTAATCCTCCGTCAAGGTGGCCCGGATACACGATATGGAAAGAGGTAAAAGATTTAACAAGAGCTGTTGAGCAGCCTGCTACGGGCTACAAGTGTGACGGATTTGGTCGCACTCATAACTGGACGAAGAGGAGTATATTCTGGGATCTTCCTTATTGGAGCACCAATTTGATTAGACATAACCTTGATGTCATGCATATCGAGAAGAATGTATTTGATAACATAATTAATACTGTAATGGACGTAAAGAGGAAGACGAAAGACAATCCAAAGGCTAGATTGGACTTAGAAAAAATATGTAGACATCCTGCATTGCATTTGATAGAGGACGGGAATGGGAAGTTAAAGCAGCCTAAGGCAATTTTCTCACTGGAGAAGGAGGATAAAGTGAGACTTTGTAGGTGGATTCAAGGTCTGAAATTTTCAGATGGGTATGTTTCGAACTTGAGAAGATGCGTCAACCTCAAGGAGAACAAACTGACAGGTATGAAGAGCCATGATTGTCACGTATTCATGGAGCGGTTAATTCCGATTGCATTTCGAGAATTCTTACCGCAGGCAGTTTGGGATCCATTGACGGAGCTTAGCATATTCTTCAGGGACCTTTGTTCTAAGAAATTGCTCGTTGATCGTCTAGAAAAGCAAGAGAAGGATATTGTGGTAACACTGTGCAAGCTAGAGAGGGTGTTCCCTCCTGGATTCTCCGACTCAATGGAGCATTTGCCGATTCATTTTTCCTACGAGGCACGTGTTGGTGGACCCGTCGAATATCGATGGATGTATCCGTTCGAGCGACATTTGAATCACCTAAAAAGAAAGGTAAAAAATAAGGCTCGGGTCGAGGGTTCTATTTGTGAAGCCTATATTCTCGAGGAGATTAAAAATTTCTGCTCCTCCTATTTCAAACCTCATGTTGCTACGAATAGAACGAGGGCTCCGAGAAACGATGACGGATATCAAAAATTTAATGATGGAATACTGAAAGTATTCAATGCGTCTGGAAAGCCTTCGGGGAAAATAAAGAAGAGATATTTGAATGACGAAGAGCTAAGGGCTGCTCAGTTGTATGTATTACTCAATTGCGACGAGGATGAAGTGGAGAAGCTAGAGGGGTAAGTAACTCAGGATGATGAGTTTACGTCATCTCAATGTAATAGTATAAGCTAATATTATTGTACTAATCGGCGGTTGCTTCGTTGTTTTCCAGCACATATAATGATGAGTTGAGGCTGGTTAGACCCTACCTAACAGACGAAGCATTAGAACAAGAAATGAGACATCATTTTCCTTTTTGGTTGAGCCAATATGTAAGTAGCTCGGTAATTACTGGCCTCTTCTAATGCAACTGCGCAATAAATAACTTATTATTGCTTCTTTGATATTCAGGTCGATCGTCTAATTTCACCCGAGATTAAATTAATTAGAACTCTTGCCAAGGGACCAATTACTTTTGTTAAAATATGGCCAAGTTACTGTATCAATGGCTTTCGGTTCAAGTTGACAAATGCTCCGATCAGAGACAGCTTCCTGGATCTTGATTCCACGAAAAACAGTTGTTTGTGTATCAAGTCTTCGAACTACAAAGACGTTGATCCAGAAAATGATTTCTTTGGCATCTTGCGAGAGATTGTGGAGTTGTCATATAATAATGGCAGAGAACCTGCAAAGATCGTATTGTTCAAGTGTAAATGGTTCGATCCAATTGAAAATCAAGGTTGGAAAATTGACAAGCATGGTCTTCTGGATATAAACTACAAGCGTAGATATCAAGGCTACGAACCGTTTGTCCTAGCAACTCAGGCTCAGCTCGTGTACTTCACAGCTTATTCGAGACGGGGAGCAACAAAGTCTGACTGGTGGGCAGTATGCAAGACTAAAGCTAGAGATACTTTTGATGTTGACAAAAAAGCTTACCAGGAGGACGAGCTACCTCTTGTAACCAATATTGTCGATGTGGACTCCACGGAAGTTACACATTACATGACACATAATATAGAAGATGTAGAATTATTCGAAGAGGAAGATGAAGCCGACGAAGGCGAAGATGAAAGTGAAGATGAGGAGGAAGAGGAAGATGAGGTCGAGGAAGACGAACAAGATGATTATTCTGAAGATGATTGAGAGAGATATACTTATCTGAACTTAGATGTTTCTTCTAGAATATATTATCTGGACTTAGATGTTTATTGTAGAATGTATCATCATATGTTGTCTTGGTTATTATCTTATCTTTGTTGTACTTTCATATTTCTAGTCTCTATTATTTGTTGTACTTGTATATTTCTAGTCTCAATTATTTGCTGTACTTTCATATTTTTAGTCTCTATTATTTGTTGTATTATCATATGCTGTTATCAGGTATGGCAGGTCGTCGTAGAGCGTTCCGAGGGGGACGACGAGGTCATGATCCTCCGGTACTTTCTATAGGTACTGCTAGAGGACGGAGTTTTCCTTCGGTACCACCTACTGGTACCGGCTCTGGATCCTCGTCGCCGATTACTCCTCCATATCGGACAGTAGCTGGGCCTGCTGGGACGACGTCACGTGGCATATCTCCTGGGACGAGTAGTTCCAGGCCTGTTGAGAGTGCTCGCCCGTCTAGCGTTCCTGCTGCTGATACGACAATGGAGACGGATGAGCAGATGGCGGAGGCTGCGGCGACGGCCGACCAGCATCATGCAGATGATGCGTGCGCACCTCCGGAGGAGCGGAGGACGGAGATCTGGGCCGACGGTACAAAGTAGGTGTTTAGGTTTATTATTTTTTTTCTTTCTGTTTTTATCATAAATTAACTTTTTTCATGAATATAATATGTTTGTATAGATATCGTCCCCCAGAGGTACAGAGACGTCTAGGCCACAAGCTGAGGCATAATTATGGTGGTGCTTGGATTAACTACTCTGATGCTCCGGACGAGAGGAAGGGCTTCTGGTTTGCGCGCTTCAAGGTTAAAATATATTTGCTTTTAACATGAATCATATAATTTTTGCATATGTATAGATAAATATTTGGTTTGCGCTCTTCTAGGATATATTTTTCTATCCATCGCACCGGGCCGAGCTTATCGAGGGGATGTTTCCTGCCGTCGCTGCCAAGCTGATCCGCGACGCTATCAATGATCAGAAGGATCATGATCGTGCCAGAAAGCCGATCCAAGGTTGGATCACTCCTGATCAGTGGAATGCAATGAAGGCTCGATTCGACGAGCCAAGGTACAAGGAGAAGTCGGAAAAGGCCAAGGCTGCTAGGCAACATGCCTCGAAGTGGTACGGTGGGTCGATTCCGATGACGAAACATTTCCGTCGTCTGGTATGTCTTCCTCTTTTAGAAATATTATTTTAATACAAAACCGATAAATTATTACTAAGATAATATATTTAATTACAGGTAAGGAAGGTCGGTAATGCCGACATGGTGACCGTCTTCCTGGCCACCCATCGGAAGAGCGAAGACCTTATTGACGAGAGGGCCGAGCAGACCTATGTAAGTATTATAATACGTTATCTTAATATAAAACTTCGTGTCAATTTTAATATAACTTAGTAAATATGATGCAAATAAATATTCATGTAGTTAGTAATAATAAGTACATTAATTAGAAATTAGAAATTATAGAGTACTATCCATACTTTCTAGGCCGAGTATCAGAGGCTGCGGGAACGGGTGGCTGCTAGTGCACCTGATGCAGGAGAGGCCGGTACTTCCTCGCAGCCCACTCAAGCTCCGTCGTCGGACGAGCTGTGGATTGCCGCCGCTGGTGGACTCCGTAAGGGTACGTACTACGGTACGGGATCCTATGGCGTCTTAGTTGTGACCCAGTCCTCTAGGGCATCTCCTGCTAGTGTGCATGGTCCACAGCCGTCCCAGGAGTGTGCCCGAGTCCACCAGATGATGGAGTCTCTTCGTGGCGACCTGCTTCGACGGATCGAGGAGCAGCACCCTACGGACAATCCTGTACGGCTAGCAAGATTGGATGCGCTCGACCGCGACATTATGGACCTCATGGAGACGACTGAGAGGACAGAGCGCACCGTTGGAGGGTTAGAGCGCACGGTAATGGAGCTGCAGACAGGACAGGTGACCATGGCCGAGAGGCTGAGATTGGCACAGGATTCGATGGTCCAGAGCAGTGATAGAATGTTATCTATCATGGATTCATACCACCAGCGACTTACAGCGTTGGAGCGTGCTGGTCCTCCGGGTGCACCTTCATCGTCGTCGACTCCGCTGCCTCCACCGCCTTCTTCTTCGACACCGACTCCACCGACGTCACTGCCTGCTCCGTCGGTATCGATTTCACTTGAGGAGTATGAGTTGTTCTTATCGCTTCGTCGCGACGGTGCCCCTCCTGCACCAGATTCCTAGTAGTCCTAGTTAGGACTGTTTGTTTGTGTTTGTTTCATTCTTTGTTTGTGACTTGGATATCTGTTGGTTGTATAGATTTGGATGTTTGGATCCTATTCTATTTGTTGGTTGTGTGTAGAATTTGGTTATTTGGTTGTAGACTTTGTTATTTGGTGTATACTTGGTTATTTAGATACTTGTTGTTGTATGATTGTTGTAGACCTGGTTATAGGGACTGAAACCTGTGTACAGTGAGAAATGGACATTCTGAGAACTGAACATTCTGTGATTGTTGTAGACTTGGTTATAGGGACTGAAACCTGTGTAACCTATATTGGTTATGGTTATCTT
The DNA here is from genome assembly GCA_029216955.1 of Iris pallida. NCBI lineage: Eukaryota > Viridiplantae > Streptophyta > Magnoliopsida > Asparagales > Iridaceae > Iris > Iris pallida. The sequence continues at coordinate 1,266,485 of JANAVB010037418.1, forward strand.
GTTAAACTGCAGGGAGAAATGAACATTCTGTATTTTATTTTTTTTATTTTTTTTGCAGATTTAGCGACGTTTACCGATGCAAATGTACGTCGGTAAACGTCGGTAAATCTGCAATATTTTCTAGGGTACCGACGTTTACCGACGTCCTTATACGTCGGAGAACGTCGGTAAACGTCGGTGCACGTCGGTAATCATCCCAGGATGTACCGATATTTACTGACATTTTAAACGACGGTAAACGTCAATAAATTTCCAGGATTTTACCGACGTGTAGCGACTTGAACACATCGCTAAACCACCGACGCCACGACGGTAATCGTCGGTAAATTTACTGACGCGTAGCGACGTTATACACGTCACTAATCCACCGACGACACGACGGTAGACGTCGGTAATATACTGACGTATAAATACGTCGGTACACGTCGGTACTAGCGACATTTGGCGACGTTTTGAAGATCAGCGACTTACATTTCCGCGACAAGCCCAAAACGTCGGTAATTTCGTCGCTAAATATTTTTAACGACGAAATTTGTCGTTTTAGCGACGTCTTTAGGCGTCGCTAAAATGACTTATTTTGGTAGTGTGTTGCGCGTGTCCTGGCGAGTCGCATATGTGTGTACGAGACACGCACGACACGGTTTTGAAGTTGTTACTTACGTATCCGGCGTCGGGGTGGAAGTCTAGGGCACTGGACGGCGGTTGGGGCATCGTCGACGCGGCGCTAGGGTGGCGCGTCGGTGGCGGTTGTGGGTGGTGTGGATGGCTGAAGAGGTGGCGCTGGGGTAGCTGCCGGAGTTAGGGTTAAGGTTAGGAAGTAGGGCGGTTAATGGTGGCTGGGTAGTCGGGAATTTAGCCTAGGGTTAGGGTTTAGACTAGGGGTTATTTATAGGGGAAAAGGAGGTCGGTTGGGGCTGTGGCTGGCCGGAAATGGCGGGTGGAGTCGGTGGTCGTCGGGGGGCAGCTGGCCGGTCGTCGGGAGTGGGTGAAGTGGGTTTAGCAGTCGGGTCCCCAAACTTTTAGGATTTACAGATAGGTCCCTCCCCTATACTAATGCAAAAGTAAATTTGCAAAACACAGTTAAAACAATTTACTAAATTGCAAACCGATATAATAACAATCTAACAAATTGCATAATGATATTAAAACAATTCAGTTTATTACAAAATGATATATTTTGATTTAAAAACTATTTAAAAATTCTAGAAAAATTTCTAATAATTATATTAAGCTATTTTAAACACAGAAATGCTATTTAATAATATTAAAATATTATTTTGAAATTTAGGGGCTTACACTTAAGGGTATAATTGTCATGGAATTAATGTGTAGATACCGGAGATAATTCTAGTTTGATGAGGGGCCAAATTAGAAATATCAAAACATATAAATATATGTATTCATTAGGGTTATGGTCCCCAACTTATACGGTCACCAAAGAGAAGTTTTCTCTTTTTCACTTCTGCATCCCCATCAACAGAAAGAGAGGGACAAAAGATTCGAATTCTTCTTTGTCATTAAGGGTCGTAACAAGTTGGAAGATCGAACCCCACAAAAGGACGATCGCTTTAAGATCCATCAAGCCTAGCAATGGATTCAGGTACGCTTTCGTATTTAGTTTTGTTCTTCATCTCATGAATCGACATGACACATCAAATTTCTAACACCTTATGGATACAACTAAGAAGGTAACTTGAATCTGATTATACGTATCATGAGCGTTCAACATAATAATCTGTCATGAAGTAACAACACAACACCCAATCCATTCCAATCTTGAAGTAACTAGAGCACCCGGTCCAGTCCAATCGATCTCGTATAATAGCAAACTAGAATTAAGAACAATCACAAATATACAATATTTGATATGAACGTATGTAGAAAAAATATTTTATTATTTATGAGAGTGTACGTTACAATTACAAAAGATGAAGTCATAAGCGATCATAGCTACCACGACTTGGGATATTTACAAAAGATGAACGCATTTTTTTTAGCTGAAATTTCTCAAAACTTACAATTGAGCATGAGGAAGAGGATATACAATTTGATAGGGTAATTAAACAAAGAAGAAGAAGAAGAAGAAGAAGAAGAAGAAGAGGAAGAGGAAGAGGAGAAAGAAAGTAAGTAGTTAAACTAAATAAGGCATTCAAGTAGTGCAAATACCCTTGCGCAGATAATTTATTAAGACCTCTTCCAAAGGCAAGCCTAACTTATCAGCTTCTTGCATCAATTCCTTCCATTGCTTCTTGCTCATCCTAATTTTTATCCTTGTACGAGTCACGACGATCACCCCTCTCCTCTCGGTATGAACAAATATAATACTTTTACGAGGTGGTCTCGTGTTGTCGCTACCTGAACTTCTCGATTCCTCCTCGATATCCCGAGGCTCATCGTCGGACCACACTCGCAGCGGCAAGAGGCAGTTCCCCATTGATTGATTGATTTCAGTAATGAATTCCTTCTTCTTCTCGTCCTGATCCCCTTCTTCTTCACTTGGAGTCGTATGTGTATATGTTTGATATAGAAAGAGTTTGCAGTTTGTAGCTATATATAAGAAGCTATAGCAAAGGAATAACAAAATGGAATTGATTGGGAGACCATAGAATAGAATGGGTCAAATGGACCATGCACATGGCGTCGTGCACGCAATCAAATATATATTATAGCAGCCAGCATGCATGCATGCATGATGCATATATATATATGGTCAAGAGAAGAAAAAAAGAAGCTTAATTAATTTAAACTTCATGTTACATTAATCCATGCACACTAATATTTAATTAAGGATCTAAATGTCGACCGAGTAAGCATTAAAACACTTTTCAGACTCAGTACCGCATCAATGATTGAGACACGAGAGACACGTGTGGACCCGCTCGAGTGTACATGCATTTTGATATCGAAGAATTTTTTGTCGTTTAATTAGCATCCCGGAGAACTCATTGACAGTGTAAACAACTTAATAATTTATATATCAGCAGGGTGTGGGCCCTATGCGTGTCAGGAATCAGGAGCAGGAGGGAGGGGTATATATATATATATATATATATATATATATATATGATTCTTCAGGCAGTAAACGAAAAATGATGAGTGGTAACATCTCGTCAAATATTTGCGAGTGGGGTGGGCCGCCTAAAGCCTGTTACGACAAGTGGGCCCCTCTAATGTTTTTACCGTCTGATCCCAAAATAGAATATATATATATATATATATATATATATATATATATATATATATATATATATATATATATATATACCTCCAAGGGGGCTCGAATCCACGCCACTTCGTCAGGGTGCTCCACCGTTTTCAACGGGCTACGGCCACGGGGACTGCGTCAGGGTGCTCCACCGTTTCCAACGGGCTACGGCCACGGAGACATATATATATATATATATATATATATATATATATATATATATATATTTTTATATATATATATATATATATATATATATATATATATATATATATATATATATATAATGTAAAAATTTGTATCGATACATTCCAAATCTGAATCATTGGATGTTGATCCAATGGTTCAGATTAAAGCCGAAGTCAAAGTAACAGGTAAAACCAAAGTCAAAGTAAACAACTTTTACAATTTTCAATACATTTTCAATACAATTGTTTGGGATGTATTGATACATCCCATGTATATATATATAGACGGACGAAATAGAATTTTTTATATATATCCATGAGACCATATAAATAAACCTTTTTTTAAAATAATATTGATCGTCTTAGCTTACACCAAGCTTTCTTTAGAAGAGTCGTTATTATTCTACTATAGAGTCAATTTTTGTTCACCCACCAAAATTAGAATATTTGTTTATCGTCCAACAAAAAATTAACACGATTAGTGTGTTGCGTTGTCTTACTTTGATGTGGACCATGCACATTGGTGGCGTCCTACACGCAATCAAATATATATTATAGCAGCCGACATGCATGCAAGGCCGGTCTTGCGGTAAGTCAAACAAAATTTGGAATTTGGACAATCCCCATCTGCTAGAACAATTTTTCAAATTCAGCATGATCACACCAAAGGTCAGGATTACGGATGACTACCAGAACCAGCGGACGATAACGATCAGAGGACAAGCAAAATTAGCTCCATGATAGGACAACCCAACCCTCCGGACTGGACCCGCTCGTGTGTACATGCATTTGATATCGATGAATTCTTTATAGTTTAATTAGCATCTCGGAGTACTGGTCACTGACAGTGTAAACAACTTAGGAATTTATGCATGAAACCACATATATATATATAAAAATAAAAATAAAAAAAAATATATATATATATATATATATATATATATATATATATATATATATATATATATATATTGAAATATTGATCATCTTAGGCTTACAAGAAGCTTTCTTTAGAAAGTCATTTTTCTACTATAAATGGACCATTTGTGTTGATCCATTTTTTCCAGAGTAGGTTGATGAGTACCAAATAGTCAATTTGAATCTTATCAATCCTTCTCACTTCCATTCCGATCGAGATTCAACTTTATCAATAGCAAGTCTCCAATCATCTTCTATGCGCAGAATCTCAAAGGTCATCGATCGATCCAAAATAGATCAAAGAAAAATAGTCTTTCTTAGCATTAGAAGCATTTGCCACAGATCATATCGAACATTCAAATTGTGCCATCAAACTATTCCTCCTTATATGGCAGCTGACATGACATGTTAAACAATATTATGTGTCGACATGTCAATTTTTAACCCAAAAATTAGTTACCCATTTTTTTTCATGTTAATGTTAATATTAATATTAATGTTAATGTTAATATTATTGTTAATGTTAACCAACTTTAATTTTAATGTTAATGTTAATAATATTTTTAATTTAAATGTTAATTTTAATTTTAAAAATATGTCACCTCAGCTACCACATTAACATGCCACCTCAACTGTCCCATAATGAGGGATAATTTGAGGGGACAAATAGCATTATTCTTAATTTTATTCACGAATAGCATTACGATAACAAGATTAATTTTATTCACTTTTGCCATAGTTAACCTTCAAACCGAAAGAGTGCAATTTGATCAAGAAATAGCTGACAAAGAAAAGAGGATAATAACATTATCTGATATGTGTCTAATGTAATAAGTTAAGAATTAGAGCTTAACCCCAAAGAATGTCTCGTAGCTTGCTAGCTAGCTAATAATGAACAATTTTTTTGCTCAAACAACATATTATATATATTTGCATCAATCAACATCTTCTTCTTCGATCGTCAGTGAGTACTGTTGTAGTCTTCGTAGCAAGCTAGCTAGCTACTCCCTCCTTCTTCTGCTATGCTCTTCATCGGTACTATTCCTCTGGAGCAAGTAGTTTGCTGCTGCGCAAATCGCTTCAGTTCCTTCTTCGTCATCCTGACCTTTATCCTTACGGCTTCGCCTTTCTTCACGTCGGTATCGCTACTTTTGCACTGCTTCCAATCTTCTTCTTCTTCATCGTCGTCGTCGGCCCACATTCTCTCCGGCACAAGGCAGTTCCCCATGATCGATATATATACTCGAGATGAATATATACTTTCCTTGAGGAATATATATTTGATTTGAGCTAGCTCGATCGATCAAGCTAATAATTAAGTTAGTTAGTATATATTGAGAGAGAAAAAAAAAAACTAAGAAAGAAAGTAGGCCTTAGTTTGGTGTTTATATAGTGGAGAAGGAGGAGTACGTCAACGTGGATGGGTTTTGAATGTGGAATGGAAAATCTTTTTGGTAGGCTATAGGTGACCGTGACCAAGAAAACATTGAAGAGCTGGAGAGAGAAATGCATGGTCAGACTGACATATCCTTCTTTCCTTGTATATAATATAGAGTTTGGCTACACATTTTTTAGTCAGCCTCGCCATGCTCCCCAATGGCGATTCTCATCCTCCTCTTTTGGATTTTCTTGCACTCCTTCAACCTTCTTCATCCTCTTGGTAATACAAGTCTTCATCCCTCTTCCTCTTCCTCTCCTCCACCATTAATCACGAATTGCTTTTTCCTAGAAACCTTCTTTCCTACATCATCTCTCAGTTTACATCATCTCATCTTTCTGTTTCCCTGTTCCATCCCATCATCTTCCTTCCCATGGAAAATCAAACTGATAATACTTTTTCTGAAGTATTGGAAAAACTTGGTAATCTGTTCTCTTCCACATCATCTTCCAATCCTGATTCCTCCACAATCAATTCCCATAATCCACAGGCCGAATGGCAAAAGTTTCTATTTTTCAAGATCCTTACCAGGAAACAGTATCCAAGCCATGTGATATCAGCAACTATTTCGAAGATGTGGAAGCGCACCCATGAGGTTAAAGTTTCTGAATATTTTGAAGATTCCTACTCTGCAAAATTTGAAAGCATTGATGATCTCGAGTTTGTTTTGGATGGAGGACCATGGAATTTTAATAAGCATCTACTACTCATTGAGAAATGCCTTCCAAACAAACTTCCGTGTGAGTACTCTTTCGCCAAATCACCATTTTGGATTCAATTCCATGGATTGCCTGTTAATCTCTTAACAATTGACTACATTTCGACATTGGCGGCAAGAGTTGGTACAGTGAGGCCTATTTCTCTCCATGAAGCATCTAATTGGAGCCTTTTTGCTCGTGCCCGAGTTCATGTTAACATTGCTGATCCTCTTATTAGACAAATCCGAGTCTCTATGGGCAACAATGCTTACTGCACTGTGAAGTTAAGGTATGAACGCCTTACGAAGTTTTGTCAATTCTGTGGAAGGCTAGGACATGGGGTAATACATTGTCCTACTCATCTAGCATTCAAGTCTTCTATCAATGATTCTTGGACTCAAGATCAGAAAAGCAAATCCTGGAATTGCTTGATAAAAGATTGGATCAATCAATCTGTGTAAACTATGCTGCGAAGTTCTCAAAATCTAAATCCAAGGCAGCCCATGTTCCTGTTTCTTCCACTTCACCATCGGAAATTCCTACTACCACCAGCTCTCCGGTGACAGTTACTGCTGTGCCATCATCCACCACTCCTCCAGTATCGCATAGTATCAGTCCACTCCTTCCTTCTATTCCGGACATCCTATTACCCACTAATATTCAGTTACCTTCTATTTCTCCTACATTAACCACCCATCATACTCACACCCCTTCATCTACATCATCAACATCATGTATAGTTTCACATCCTTCATCAATTATGATTGACTCCCATGATACGGAATTTCTTCCTGAGAGTGGGGCACCTGTGAATATTAATACAAAGTCAAACTCTCCTCCTCCTACAACTTGTATTCCTGATCAGTCTCTAACTGATTCCATATCCCCTGTTCCTCCCATTCATTGTCATAAGTCCTCTAATCTACCTCAAAATTTATCATCTGTTATTCCTTCCTCACCTCCAACTATATCATATTCTCCTTCTTCTATAAAACTGTATCCCAAAATCACTAATGTCATATCTACCACTGACTGTAAGACATCATCCTCTTCGATTCCTATCTCCACCACTTCAATCTTTTCCTCAAAACTCTGCCCCGCTTCTTCTCCTATGCCAACTATCTCCCATACCTTCACCTCGCTTCTATCTTCCCTCACTCCTACTTTACACAATCAAGCTGAGGAACCTTACTCTTATACTCATCATTCAGAAAGTCGTCCTGTCCCAATGCTCACAGTGCCTACATCTAGAAATAATACCAAAAGAGTACGTGATTGCCTAGTTGATGAATCCATGGCATCCCCTATCCGACCTCACAAGAGAATGTTTGTTGACAACACTGAAATTGAAGGCGCGGCTGGCCTACAACAGCCTTCACCTCAATGATCTTCTCCTAGAATTGTCGGGGTTTGAGAAATGACCCGACAATCCGCACTATCACCTCATTTCTCCGGGCTTCTAATCCTAGTATCATATTCTTATCCGAAACTAGATGCTCGTCAAATATTGTTTCTTCTTTAGCTACAAAACTTGGCTTTCCTCATTGTCACGCCCTGTCCTCTAATGGTATGTCTGGTGGCTTGCTTCTCTGTTGGAAGGCAGATATCAACCTTTCTATCATTTCAACTTCGATGAATTATATCCACACCTCAGTTTATTCAGTTGACAGTGCCCATCCATGGCAAATTTTCTTCTTATATGGCCCCCCTTTGGTCTCTAATAGACCACATTATTGGAATCAGCTGGAACTTTTGGTTCAATCTGTCTCTACACCCTGGCTATGTATTGGAGATTGTAATTCTATTCTTGATCCATCAGAGAAACGTGGAGGTTCTTCCTTCAACTATTATCATCACAAAGCTTTCATCAAATGGTTTAACAATGTTGGAGCAATGGATATTGGTTACTCAGGCCCTGCCTTCACTTGGAGTAATCGTAGAACTCCTAGTTGCAATGTTGCTGAGAGATTAGATAGGGCCATGGCAGATGCTAACTGGATGTCCCTATATCCTAAAGCAGGAGTTTTACATTTGCCTTGTCTAAATAGTGATCATAACCCGATTCTACTACGGTTGAACATCTCTTTGATCAAGTATCAACCACCAATCCGATATGAGGCTGCCTGGGCTCATGAACCTGATTATCATACTGTGGTTCAGCAATTGTGGAATTCAAATTGTCACCAAGCCTTTTTGCCCAAGTTAAGGAATCTATTGCATAAGCTTCACAGATGGGGGAAATCCAGGCTTCGAAATCTTGATTTGGATATCAAAGATCATCAAGAATGATTACTCACTATTCAACAACTCCCTCCAACAGATGTTTTCTATGAAGAAGAAAAAAACATTCAGATATGGCTAAACAAATTACTGTTGCAAAAGGACTTATATTGGAAACAGAGGTCGAGCAATTCCTGGTTAAAGGAAGGTGATAAGAATACGAAGTTTTTCCATCTATCTGCTACGATCAGGAAGCATAGAAATGTCATCCATTCTATAAGATCTGATAATGGATCTTTGTATACCTCTCAGAAGGATATCTCAAATATTTTTGAAGCTCATTTTCGAGATCGTTTCCAGACATCATCACATCACCCAGTTCCTGATCATATTATACATGAACTTGCACGTTTGGATGCTATTGATAATGAAGGACTTTCCGCAGTTCCAATAAGTGATGAGATTTACACTGTTATCAAGAGTATGAGTCCTTACAAGTCCCCTGGTCCTGATGGGTTCCCTGTCGCTTTCTATCAACATAACTGGGACACTATTGGCCATGAGGTAATCCTTCTCATTCAGGAATTTTTTGTTAGTCCCGGGACTTGATCAAAGATGGAAAAACAGATGCAATCGAGATCTGAGATGTCCCACAAAACTTTGCAGAGAGCAAACTCAAGATCTACGATGGTATAAAAAATCAAATAGCCAAATTACAATCTGAAGGAAGGAAAAAAAGAAGAGAAGATCTCTCGTTCTTCCTTGCAAACATGTTGCAATTGGGACAGAACGAGTTGAAAAAGAGAAGAGAAGATCTCTCGTTCTTCCATAGCATGTGAGCATCTTCTCAATATAGTGAGATTGTGACAGCGCTACTCCAGTGTCTGTCCGGATGATCTTTATGCCCAAGATGACATCTGCATCCCCCAAGTCCTTCATACTGAACTTGGTTGAGAGGAACTTCTTTGTCTCTGTGACACAGCCTATATCCGTACCTAGGATTAGCATATCGTCCACGTACAGACAAACGATGACTCATCTTCCATTAGCGAACTTTGTGTAAACACATTTGTCCGTCTCGCTGACTCTGTAGTCGTTTGACCTAATAACTTTGTCAAACTTCTCATGCCACATCTTGGGAGCTTGCTTCAAACCATATAATGATTTCACCAACTTGCAGACTTTATCTTCAAGATCTTTGACGACAAATCCATCTGGCTGTTGCATGTAAATCTCTTCGGTCAGCTCCCCATTCAGGAACGCTGTCTTTACATCCATCTGATGTATCACCAACTTATGTATAGCTGCTAGAGCGATTAACATCCGGATGGTGGTCATCCGAGCTACTGGAGCGTACGTGTCGAAGTAGTCTATCCCCTGTTTCTGAGAAAATCCCTTGGCGACCAGCCTGGCCTTGAACTTGTCAATAGTTCCATCTGCCTTCATCTTCTTCTTGAAGATCCATTTACATCCAATAGGCTTTTCTCCTTCAGGTAGATCTACCAACACCCATGTGTTATTGGAGGTGATAGAGTCAAACTCGTCATTCACTGCCTCCTTCCAGAAGATAGCATCTCTGGTCTTCATCGCCTCATCATAGGTAAGCGGATCTGCTTCCACATGATAGGTGACAAAGTCATCTCCGAAATCTTTCGGTCTCCTCGCTCGCTTAGCTGACGGCTCGGCGAGTTCTGGTGCAAGAGTTGTTTCATCAACAACGGCTTCTTCTTGGACTACTGGCTCGTATGAGATTTCAGTCTTATTAGTACCTACATCATTTTCCGGAATGTCCGAAAGAACAATGTTTTTGTCTTTTGCGAACTTGTCTTCAAAGTATTCAGCATCGCGAGATTCGATAATATGATTTGATTCAATATCAAGAAATCTCCGAGCATCACTCTTCTCGGCATACCCCAAGAAGATAGCCTTCGTAGTCCTTGTCCCCAGGTTCTGAATCTTCAGATCTGGAAGCTTCACATACGCCAGACACCCCCACACTCGAATGACATTCAAGTTGGGTCTGACTTTGAACCAGAGTTCATGTAACTCCACCTTCCTGGAATTTGAAAATTTTAAAATCTTTATATTATATATTTTGAATAAACAATTTAGGATTGTTTTACATTTTTTTTTAGTAATTGGTGTAGTGAATTTCCTTCTTGGGTTCCTATCTTAGGTTCAGCCTAGGGCTGAAGCCCAATAGAGCCCATGACCCACTTTTGGAATTAGGTTAACCTATCCTCTATTTCCTTTTCAAACCTAACGTTCCATTCTCTGTTCGAAATTCTCAGAGGAGAGGCGGTTGCAACTGCCATGTGCAAACCACGACCTCCATTTTCTTCCCGCAAATTCTTTTCCCCCTCTCCAAGTATTGATTCCCTCCATCTCTATATAATCATGGTCTCTATCGAATTAATCCATCACAGAAATCATTCCGAGAGGTGTCGAATTCTTCTGTCCTCTCTTCTTTCTGACGAAGCTGCTAGTGCCCATGGCAAGCCTCCTCCTAGCTCGGCGAACGATTCAGACAGCCACCAATTGGTAGAGGCAACTTGAAGAATTTCTTCCTGGTCGATTCATCAATCAGAACCATCGAGATTGAAGTGAGTATTGCCATCAATTCCTAGTTTCGATCGATTTCCTCAATTTATGATCGATCTTCATCTGAATAAAAATTGATTGGTCCATTTGATTTTTCTCTTCAAAATGTTCAGATCTGAGAATTTTGGGTCAGAGATTGATCAATCTGTTGTTGCTTCCATCAAGCCTCGTTTTAGGTAAGCTGTGTTTAGAAGTTCTTTTAAGTTATTTTGTTGAGGATTAAAACTCGAGTGTAGATCTGAGTGATGAATCAGAGTTAGTTTAGTGTTTGGTGCTCTGTTTTCTTTGAATCAAACAGTTGATCGATCAATCATTCTTGGAGTTTTAGTTATGAATTCTTTTATTGTTGAGCTTTGATGAAGGATCAATTAATTCTTTATAATCTTGGGTTAGATCAGATCTGGACTCAAGAGTTGGAATACGCAAGGTTGTGTCAGGAGCTATTGAATTCTTCAGGTAATGTCTGAAACCATCTAGTTAAATCCTTAAAAGTTAGTTTGATTTTCCTGGTTAATTGATGTGTGTTAGAGAAGTGATGTTGTGATCTCTGAATTGGAAATGCAAGTTGTTTTGAAATCATGAGCATAAGATGATTGTGAGTTAGATCATGATATTTATTATGAAGGATGGGACTCTACAGTTCAGATCTTAGGAGTATTTTTATGTAAAATGGTTCAGTTATATATCCTGGTAGATAAGTTCAGTCCTAGGTTTAATACCATGATGCCTGCTAGGATTTGTTAGCTGCTACAACTCTAATTTGAATGTGTTTTAACTCCTGTTGAAATTAACAAGCTCATGTGTATACCTATAGAATAGTTTAGAATTCATGTTTAAAATATAAGTGTGCCATTGATGTATCAATGGGATGACATAGAACCTGGTAATGAGACCATACTGTGGGTTCCTGTTTACTTATAGCTTTCAAATGTTATTTGTGTAGAGTGAGAGTTAATGGTGATTTGAACAGGATGTTGGGTTGGGGTGACTGAAGTTAGGATTACAACTGCTGTTCCTTAGTCTTTCACTACAGGAAGAAGCTGGCAGGTTGTATAAGTGAACCTGGGGGTTAGGTACCAATGTCAACTTATTGGTTACTTGAGTACCTGGGAGTTATGTTGGTTCAATTTTGAACTAGAATCAACTTTGGTGTGATATCATGTTATGAACACGGGAAACCTGAGATTACTTCTCATGTTTCAGTCCCCATAGAAAACAGTACCTGGGGTTGATCCCAGGATCAGTACAAATGAACTGCAGAATTTTGGAAAACCAATCCAAAGTCCTCCAGTCCACTTTGCATTGATTTTTGGCTGCACCTGGAGACTCATTTGCAATCGTGTTCTTTATCTGGCTGTTTGAATGATGATAGTTCAGTGTGAATTTGGAGTGATATAGTTTGCCTTGAACCAAGAATTCCATTCTCGTGAAACTAGAGCATGGTATTCATTCCAGGAATTAGGAATGATTTCAGTAAGTATTTCTGATATAGTTTTCTGGCTCAAGAGAAATTGGTATCAGTCTTTGATTTCTAGCATTGTTAACTACCAATATCATTTAGTTAGTTATGAGTGGAAGTTATGGGTTGAATGCATACCAGCAGTTGGGGGTTCGAATTTATTCAGTAAATATAGACTAAAGGATAGTTAGAAGGGTTAGCTGGTGAGTATAGAATGAAGTGAATGAAAGGTATTGAGAGTTCAAGTGAAGTTTAACAGGAAGCAGGACAACAGTCAGGATGATTTTAGAGCATCATTGTTTAGATGTAAACTAGGCTTGTGAACTTTGGTTAAATTCTTATCTTTGCATCTATGGAGTTTAACTCATGAGATGAAACTCATTTAAACCTGAGATTATTTTCACTGGTTGATAATTTAGTTAATCTGAAATTTAGATGGATTGGGAAACTGGGTTTCCATTAAACTGGAGCTTATTTTGTTTTGAAATTGAGGAATTGGAAATGGGTTGAGAACCTAGCTAATTTTAGGTTCTAGAACCAATCTTTATCTATGGATAATTAGAAAACAAACCCTGCCTCAAGTTCCTGTCTTACTATAAGTTTCAAAGGATATTGATTTTCCATTTAAGCTCATTTCTATAGGTTTATTACCCTACCTTTTTATTAAACTAATCTAATTAGACTAATAAATCAACTATAGGAACTTGTTTATCAAGAATAGGACTTAGGATATATTCTTAAGTGACTTGCTAGATTTAAGATTTGGTTATTTTAGATTTTGACCAACTTGTATACATCATTATTCATACAGGAGGATATCCAGTTTCTTTGCCTACTTGTACTTTCCTGGAGCCAGGCAAGTACACTCTATGGTTTTGTGCTTTTCATTATTATCCTGTGCTTCCTTGATTGACACGATTGCAACACGTCATGTACTTTCTGGTGCTCTTGTTCTCTTGTGCTTATTACTTGTATCTGGGGAGGGGAAATATACTATCTATGTGACCAATCCCAAGTAACAACTCAGGTGTGTTTTAGCTTAGACCCCGCATCGTGCACGCGGGTCCTAAGTCACCATTCATGTGCTTTCAGGTGCTTTCAGGTTCTTACCCTAGCCGGTCACATATTTAGTTATATTTCAAATGCATTACACATATGTTCAGGAGATTACCTTGTACTTATTTCCTGTGATATCATGTTCTTTCAGGTGCTTACATATCATGTTCTTTCATGTTCTTTCATGTACTTTACCCTGTTCTTCATGTACTTATTCACTTGTATTTTCCTGTACTTTCCATGTTCCCTTGTACTTCATTTCATGATGTCTTGTTCTTTACCTAGAATTGTACTTGCTCCGCTCCTGACTGGATATGTTATGATAGGTGAGATGGAGGCTTTGTGTGACACATACTATGGACAGGATACTGCCTTCCCTACTGAGCCAGCTGGAGCTGCTTGTGACCTAGAGGCTGCAGAGGCCTAGTTTCATTTAGTTTTCCATTTATCTTTCCATGTATTGAGACTAGCAGACTCTTATAGTTGAATTGTAATAAATTCAGATATTGTATCTCTTTTCTGGTTGGGACACATTATATAGTTGCTGTGATTCTATACTTTCATGTTTATCTGGTTAGTTTCCCTAGCTTGGTACAGCTTACTTCATTGTGTCTAACAATGAAGGCTGGGCGTGTCCGACTCGTGTCCGATTATTCGAGAGCGGGTCATGACATGTTTTTAGTGGTGGCCCATGCAGGTCAATCCTAATGGTACCTAGGACTTAGCGTACTATTGGGGGACTTGATTTACACTAGGGAAACTTGATCACAGCATAGGAAAATCGGGAAATAAGGGTATATCAGGTATATCAGGTGTATCAGGTATTTTAATATTCTATAAACACTTGTTGTATGTAGGTCTAGGTTATTTTAACAGTTTTCTGTTTTGCAGATAGTACAAAAGCATGCAACACCAAAACTGTAAATTCACCTGCACTTGACGTTTCCAAGCTTCTACCACCTTCTATCACTCTACTATCCCCATGGGTAGTACATAATTGACGGAGACGTCTGAAGAGTCCCTTGACAACCAGAGGAAGCAGGCCACCCTTTCCAAGTCAGACTTGTGGATACACTCTCCGAGCCAGGAAGAACTTCTGATTTCTAGACGCTCAGACACTTGGACTTTTCCGACACCGAGCGCATATCTTGCACCAGAGAGTCGATCGAGAACCTGAAGCCGCCACTGAAGATCATCTCAGCATGTGAGGAATCGACTTCTCTGAAGATTAGAGCCACCAGCCTAGAGATTCAGAATGTAGCGCAGACAATGGAACGAAACCGGAAGATGAAGCTCATGAAAGACATGAAGATTTATGACAAAGACAACAACTATCCTGGACCCGCAAAGCGTCACAACACTCAGTCAGCGTTTCTTCGGTCACACCACCAGTCACATCATCAGGAGCAGATCTCAGCAGCCAGCACGCCAACAGCCATATATTCATGCCAGAGCCCTGCACTTCAGCCCCAGCGGGAGATCCAGATTCAGATCCAGCCGACGATCATTTACAATTTCTGCCACCTCTCAGGATGCCGCTATAAAGAGTGCCGCAAAAGACGGAGGCTATACTACGGATTGCCTGCCCACCAAGTCAAGACTGCTGGAGAACGTTGATCACACTGCCCGAAAACAAGCGTGAGGAGCATCAGACTACAGCAAAAAAAAAAAAAAAGGAACCACCTTCTCAGAATCATTAAACACATGGAGCACTACTGCAAGGATCAGCCTATATCAGGACAGCTGAAGAAATTGAAGTGATTCCAGTCCCGAAGAAACACTGAAGATAGATTGAAGACAGAAGATTTCTTTTGCATGGTTGGAAAAACCATGTATCTGATTAGCAATCCAGCCTCTCTTTAAAATCCTCTTAGCATCTAGATCATTTCTTCAAAACTTCTTGTTTCTATTTTGGAACCTTGATTGATGTTCGAAACTTATTTCAAGATATCGTTTCATATTCGACAAACTTGTTTCAGACCCATAATTCGATAATTGTTTGAAATCCATTATTCGATACCGTTTGTACATTCATTCATGACCTTGTTTCCTAGTGATGGCTCCTATTTGTAAATTTTGTTTCTTTATCAAACTTCATGTTAATTGATAATTAATCGTTTCTCGAGATTTCATTTCGGAATCATGTTCCTCATTCGAAGTTTTGGTTGAGTCTCGTCCTATTCAGGACATTGTTGAAGATTCCTTTGAAGGTTCTTGAAGATTCATTTACTATTCAAGATTATGACTCATTCTCTATATGAGACTTGTTTTTCATTCATGACTCTGATTTTATTCGAGAGTTGTTTGTCCACTCCTTCGTTTTGACCTTGTCTCCTATATAAGATTTCGTTTGTTTTATGGACATTTTTCTATTCACTTATTGATATTTTGATTCATTATTCGAATTTGTCCCCAATCAAAACATTGTTTGAATCTTCACTCCTATCTCACTTGCTTGAGATTCGGCCCTATTCGAGACATCGTTGAAGATTTTGTTTTCTATTTTGAAACTTTGGCTCATTCCCTATGAGATTTTGTTCACTATTTGAAGACTTGTTCCTATTCAATAAATTATTTTGTTCACAACTTTGTTCGACCTTATTCCTATTGAAGTTCTAATCGTTTCATAATCAGGATTTGATACATGTTTCTTGTTCGCTATTGATACCCTGTTTTCTAAATCACTGTTCGTAACCTTGCTTCCTGTTCGAGATTCTGTTCAAGATTTCACTTCTTATTCGCGACTTAGTTGATATTGATTTTCTATTTTCACTGTGTACTTTATTGGAGAATTCGTTTTCAATTCAAGTTTTTGCTCAAGCTTTCATTGTTATTCGAGATTTTATTGAAACTTGTTTCCTATCTGATACCTTGCCTCAGTTCATCCTTCGAGACTCTGTTATCCTTTCGGGATAACGTTCTATATGTGGAATCTTGTTACTATTCCAGATATCAATTGATATTCCGTCATAATTTGAAACTTCGTCCTATCTGAAATTTTAAATCTCCCTGGCTGTCCTTTTGTACTCACTGATTGGACCCCTTGTCATTTTTAGTACCTAATAAACTCATGTATTCTAACAGTCAGGTAACTTCACCATTTCTGTGACTTGGACTATTGAAATTTATTTTGAATCCTTTGAAACTCTTTTGAAATTCCTAGGGATAAAGTCGAGAGGCTATTCGATGACCTACTATGGCATGACAGTTGCGCGCTGCAGCCATTAGCTGGATTATGGAGACTGAGGGTTCACTGCAGCTAGTAGCGCACTGGCGAGGCAGGAACTCTAAGTTGAAGTGATTTCAGACACCCATAGGTTTTCGAGTATTGTCGAGACTTGTCATATTCTTCATATCTTGATCCCTTGGGTTGTTTCGTCAATGATTGTTGGAAAATGGATAAGGTTGATAGAGTATTTGGAGACATATTGTTATTTGAGTCACGGAGCCGAAAGTCCACTGCAGTCAGATACATACTGGCGGGGTAGGGATTCTGAGCAAAGTGAATTTAGATACCAACATGTTCTTGGATATTCTGGAGACTATAATTCCTTTTCATATGATTATTGGTTTTCGAGAATCGTAAATCCTTGCATGTTCACCCTGATTTGATACTGTATCTCCTGAGTATTTTGTACATTCCTCAAATCAACCCTTGCTAATTACCTTCTAGTATTGTATCGTTAGATCATTGATTTCCTCAAATTATACATTACCAGATTGTGATTCCGTACTTCGTTTGTTACTTGTCTAAACTTCGATCTTAAATCATGTCTGTCTGACCATGATCTTCCTATTTTGTGCTAGCCACTTGTGTTAAACTATCAATTATGATCGTACTTAATAGTTGTGTCTTCATGATTTTGCTCCTCTAAGTTGTAATTGGAATTTCATTCTATCTCGTGCCTATTTGATTCTTGATCATTGATCGTGTTATTCCAACTTCTTGTGTGTACTTGGTCTCAAGACCTGGAGCATCATGGGTCGACAGAAACATTGGGCGGACAACAGCAGACGGCCACTTGAGTTGCAATGGGAGACAGAGTGTTCCTGAAGATCTCACCGACTAGGGGCGTCATCAGATTCGGCAGAGGCGGGAAGCTCAGCCCGAGATTCGTCGGACCTTTCGATGTGACAGCACGGATTGGCAAGGTGGCGTATCGACTAGCGCTTCCAGCTAGCTTGGAAGGGGTGCACGACGTCTTTCACGTGTCCCAGCTTCGACGCTACATTCCAGACCCGAGCCATGTGGTGGACTATTCTGAGCTGGAGGTGGGCCCGAGATTGACTTATGAGGAGCAGCCAGTAGAGATCCTCGATCGGAGAGAGAAGCGCTTGCGAAACCAGACTATTTCTCTTGTTCGCGTCATGTGGAGACACCACTCTCCGGGAGAGTCCACATGGAAGCGCGAGGACGAGATGAGGAAGCGCTATCCCACTCTGTTTACTTGAGTTGATTGTACCCTGTTTTGTGGATTTCTATTTTCAATAAATGACTGATGTTTGGACCCTTGTGTTTGCTGAGATTTTTGGGTTCTTTGAATTTCGAGGACGAAATTTTTTTTAGGGGGGGTGATTTGTAACTCCACCTTCCTGGAATTTGAAAATTTTAAAATCTTTATATTATATATTTTGAATAAACAATTTAGGATTGTTTTACATTTTTTTTTAGTAATTGGTGTAGTGAATTTCCTTCTTGGGTTCCTATCTTAGGTTCAGCCCAGGGCTGAAGCCCAATAGAGCCCATGACCCACTTTTGGAATTAGGTTAACCTATCCTCTGTTTCCTTTTCAAACCTAACGTTCCATTCTCTGTTCGAAATTCTCAGAGGAGAGGCGGTTGCAACTGCCATGTGCAAACCACGACCTCCATTTTCTTCCCGCAAATTCTTTTCCCCCTCTCCAAGTATTGATTCCCTCCATCTCTATATAATCATGGTCTCTATCGAATTAATCCATCACAGAAATCATTCCGAGAGGTGTCGAATTCTTCTGTCCTCTCTTCTTTCTGACGAAGCTGCTAGTGCCCATGGCAAGCCTCCTCCTAGCTCGGCGAACGATTCAGACAGCCACCAATTGGTAGAGGCAACTTGAAGAATTTCTTCCTGGTCGATTCATCAATCAGAACCATCGAGATTGAAGTGAGTATTGCCATCAATTCCTAGTTTCGATCGATTTCCTCAATTTATGATCGATCTTCATCTGAATAAAAATTGATTGGTCCATTTGATTTTTCTCTTCAAAATGTTCAGATCTGAGAATTTTGGGTCAGAGATTGATCAATCTGTTGTTGCTTCCATCAAGCCTCGTTTTAGGTAAGCTGTGTTTAGAAGTTCTTTTAAGTTATTTTGTTGAGGATTAAAACTCGAGTGTAGATCTGAGTGATGAATCAGAGTTAGTTTAGTGTTTGGTGCTCTGTTTTCTTTGAATCAAACAGTTGATCGATCAATCATTCTTGGAGTTTTAGTTATGAATTCTTTTATTGTTGAGCTTTGATGAAGGATCAATTAATTCTTTATAATCTTGGGTTAGATCAGATCTGGACTCAAGAGTTGGAATACGCAAGGTTGTGTCAGGAGCTATTGAATTCTTCAGGTAATGTCTGAAACCATCTAGTTAAATCCTTAAAAGTTAGTTTGATTTTCCTGGTTAATTGATGTGTGTTAGAGAAGTGATGTTGTGATCTCTGAATTGGAAATGCAAGTTGTTTTGAAATCATGAGCATAAGATGATTGTGAGTTAGATCATGATATTTATTATGAAGGATGGGACTCTACAGTTCAGATCTTAGGAGTATTTTTATGTAAAATGGTTCAGTTATATATCCTGGTAGATAGGTTCAGTCCTAGGTTTAATACCATGATGCCTGCTAGGATTTGTTAGCTGCTACAACTCTAATTTGAATGTGTTTTAACTCCTGTTGAAATTAACAAGCTCATGTGTATACCTATAGAATAGTTTAGAATTCATGTTTAAAATATAAGTGTGCCATTGATGTATCAATGGGATGACATAGAACCTGGTAATGAGACCATACTGTGGGTTCCTGTTTACTTATAGCTTTCAAATGTTATTTGTGTAGAGTGAGAGTTAATGGTGATTTGAACAGGATGTTGGGTTGGGGTGACTGAAGTTAGGATTACAACTGCTGTTCCTTAGTCTTTCACTACAGGAAGAAGCTGGCAGGTTGTATAAGTGAACCTGGGGGTTAGGTACCAATGTCAACTTATTGGTTACTTGAGTACCTGGGAGTTATGTTGGTTCAATTTTGAACTAGAATCAACTTTGGTGTGATATCATGTTATGAACACGGGAAACCCGAGATTACTTCTCATGTTTCAGTCCCCATAGAAAACAGTACCTGGGGTTGATCCCAGGATCAGTACAAATGAACTGCAGAATTTTGGAAAACCAATCCAAAGTCCTCCAGTCCACTTTGCATTGATTTTTGGCTGCACCTGGAGACTCATTTGCAATCGTGTTCTTTATCTGGCTGTTTGAATGATGATAGTTCAGTGTGAATTTGGAGTGATATAGTTTGCCTTGAACCAAGAATTCCATTCTCGTGAAACTAGAGCATGGTATTCATTCCAGGAATTAGGAATGATTTCAGTAAGTATTTCTGAAATAGTTTTCTGGCTCAAGAGAAATTGGTATCAGTCTTTGATTTCTAGCATTGTTAACTACCAATATCATTTAGTTAGTTATGAGTGGAAGTTATGGGTTGAATGCATACCAGCAGTTGGGGGTTCGAATTTATTCAGTAAATATAGACTAAAGGATAGTTAGAAGGGTTAGCTGGTGAGTATAGAATGAAGTGAATGAAAGGTATTGAGAGTTCAAGTGAAGTTTAACAGGAAGCAGGACAACAGTCAGGATGATTTTAGAGCATCATTGTTTAGATGTAAACTAGGCTTGTGAACTTTGGTTAAATTCTTATCTTTGCATCTATGGAGTTTAACTCATGAGATGAAACTCATTTAAACCTGAGATTATTTTCACTGGTTGATAATTTAGTTAATCTGAAATTTAGATGGATTGGGAAACTGGGTTTCCATTAAACTGGAGCTTATTTTGTTTTGAAATTGAGGAATTGGAAATGGGTTGAGAACCTAGCTAATTTTAGGTTCTAGAACCAATCTTTATCTATGGATAATTAGAAAACAAACCCTGCCTCAAGTTCCTGTCTTACTACAAGTTTCAAAGGATATTGATTTTCCATTTAAGCTCATTTCTATAGGTTTATTACCCTACCTTTTTGTTAAACTAATCTAATTAGACTAATAAATCAACTATAGGAACTTGTTTATCAAGAATAGGACTTAGGATATATTCTTAAGTGACTTGCTAGATTTAAGATTTGGTTATTTTAGATTTTGACCAACTTGTATACATCATTATTCATACAGGAGGATATCCAGTTTCTTTGCCTACTTGTACTTTCCTGGAGCCAGGCAAGTACACTCTATAGTTTTGTGCTTTTCATTATTATCCTGTGCTTTCTTGATTGACACGATTGCAACACGTCATGTACTTTCTGGTGCTCTTGTTCTCTTGTGCTTATTACTTGTATCTGGAGAGGGGAAATATACTATCTATGTGACCAATCCCAAGTAACAACTCAGGTGTATTTTAGCTTAGACCCCGCATCGTGCACGCGGGTCCTAAGTCACCATTCATGTGCTTTCAGGTGCTTTCAGGTTCTTACCCTAGCCGGTCACATATTTAGTTATATTTCAAATGCATTACACATATGTTCAGGAGATTACCTTGTACTTATTTCCTGTGATATCATGTTCTTTCAGGTGCTTACATATCATGTTCTTACATTCATGTTCTTTCATGTACTTTACCCTGTTCTTCATGTACTTATTCACTTATATTTTCCTGTACTTTCCATGTTCCCTTGTACTTCATTTCATGATGTCTTGTTCTTTACCTAGAATTGTACTTGCTCCGCTCCTGACTGGATATGTTATGATAGGTGAGATGGAGGCTTTGTGTGACACATACTATGGACAGGATACTGCCTTCCCTACTGAGCCAGCTGGAGCTGCTTGTGACCTAGAGGCTGCAGAGGCCTAGTTTCATTTAGTTTTCCATTTATCTTTCCATGTATTGAGACTAGCAGACTCTTATAGTTGAATTGTAATAAATTCAGATATTGTATCTCTTTTCTGGTTGGGACACATTATATAGTTGCTGTGATTCTATACTTTCATGTTTATCTGGTTAGTTTCCCTAGCTTGGTACAGCTTACTTCATTGTGTCTAACAATGAAGGCTGGGCGTGTCCGACTCGTGTCCGATTATTCGAGAGCGGGTCATGACATATTTTTAGTGGTGGCCCATGCAGGTCAATCCTAATGGTACCTAGGACTTAGCGTACTATTGGGGGACTTGATTTACACTAGAGAAACTTGATCACAGCATAGGAAAATCGGGAAATAAGGGTATATCAGGTATATCAGGTGTATCAGGTATTTTAATATTCTATAAACACTTGTTGTATGTAGGTCTAGGTTATTTTAACAGTTTTCTGTTTTGCAGATAGTACAAAAGCATGCAACACCAAAACTGTAAATTCACCTGCACTTGACGTTTCCAAGCTTCTACCACCTTCTATCACTCTACTATCCCCATGGGTAGTACATAATTGACGGAGACGTCTGAAGAGTCCCTTGACAACCAGAGGAAGCAGGCCACTCTTTCCAAGTCAGACTTGTGGATACACTCTCCGAGCCAGGAAGAACTTCTGATTTCCAGACGCTCAGACACTTGGACTTTTCCGACACCGAGCGCATATCTTGCACCAGAGAGTCGATCGAGAACCTGAAGCCGCCACTGAAGATCATCTCAGCATGTGAGGAATCGACTTCTCTGAAGATTAGAGCCACCAGCCTAGAGATTCAGAATGTAGCGCAGACAATGGAACGAAACCGAAAGATGAAGCTCATGAAAGACATGAAGATTTATGACAAAGACAACAACTATCCTGGACCCGCAAAGCGTCACAACACTCAGTCAGTGTTTCTTCGGTCACACCACCAGTCACATCATCAGGAGCAGATCTCAGCAGCCAGCACGCCAACAGCCATATATTCATGCCAGAGCCCTGCACTTCAGCCCTAGCGGGAGATCCAGATTCAGATCCAGCCGACGATCATTTACAATTTCTGCCACCTCTCAGGATGCCGCTATAAAGAGTGCCGCAAAAGACGGAGGCTATACTACGGATTGCCTGTCCACCAAGTCAAGACTGCTGGAGAACGTTGATCACACTGCCCGAAAACAAGCGTGAGGAGCATCAGACTATAGCAAAAAAAAAAAAAGGAACCACCTTCTCAGAATCATTAAACACATGGAGCACTACTGCAAGGATCAGCCTATATCAGGACAGCTGAAGAAATTGAAGTGATTCCAGTCCCGAAGAAACACTGAAGATAGATTGAAGACAGAAGATTTCTTTTGCATGGTTGGGAAAACCATGTATCTGATTAGCAATCCAGCCTCTCTTTAAAATCCTCTTAGCATCTAGATCATTTCTTCAAAACTTCTTGTTTCTATTTTGGAACCTTGATTGATGTTCGAAACTTATTTCAAGATATCGTTTCATATTCGACAAACTTGTTTCAGACCCATAATTCGATAATTGTTTGAAATCCATTATTCGATACCGTTTGTACATTCATTCATGACCTTGTTTCCTAGTGATGGCTCCTATTTGTAAATTTTGTTTCTTTATCAAACTTCATGTTAATTGATAATTAATCGTTTCTCGAGATTTCATTTCGGAATCATGTTCCTCATTCGAAGTTTTGGTTGAGTCTCGTCCTATTCAGGACATTGTTGAAGATTCCTTTGAAGGTTCTTGAAGATTCATTTACTATTCAAGATTATGACTCATTCTCTATATGAGACTTGTTTTTCATTCATGACTCTGATTTTATTCGAGAGTTGTTTGTCCACTCCTTCGTTTTGACCTTGTCTCCTATATAAGATTTCGTTTGTTTTATGGACATTTTTCTATTCACTTATTGATATTTTGATTCATTATTCGAATTTGTCCCCAATCAAAACATTGTTTGAATCTTCACTCCTATCTCACTTGCTTGAGATTCGGCCCTATTCGAGACATCGTTGAAGATTTTGTTTTCTATTTTGAAACTTTGGCTCATTCCCTATGAGATTTTGTTCACTATTTGAAGACTTGTTCCTATTCAATAAATTATTTTGTTCACAACTTTGTTCGACCTTATTCCTATTGAAGTTCTAATCGTTTCATAATCAGGATTTGATACATGTTTCTTGTTCGCTATTGATACCCTGTTTTCTAAATCACTGTTCGTAACCTTGCTTCCTGTTCGAGATTCTGTTCAAGATTTCACTTCTTATTCGCGACTTAGTTGATATTGATTTTCTATTTTCACTGTGTACTTTATTGGAGAATTCGTTTTCAATTCAAGTTTTTGCTCAAGCTTTCATTGTTATTCGAGATTTTATTGAAACTTGTTTCCTATCTGATACCTTGCCTCAGTTCATCCTTCGAGACTCTATTATCCTTTCGGGATAACGTTCCATATGTGGAATCTTGTTACTATTCCAGATATCAATTGATATTCCGTCATAATTTGAAACTTCGTCCTATCTGAAATTTTAAATCTCCCTGGCTGTCCTTTTGTACTCACTGATTGGACCCCTTGTCATTTTTAGTACCTAATAAACTCATGTATTCTAACAGTCAGGTAACTTCACCATTTCTGTGACTTGGACTATTGAAATTTATTTTGAATCCTTTGAAACTCTTTTGAAATTCCTAGGGATAAAGTCGAGAGGCTATTCGATGACCTACTATGGCATGACAGTTGCGCGCTGCAGCCATTAGCTGGATTATGGAGACTGAGGGTTCACTGCAGCTAGTAGCGCACTGGCGAGGCAGGAACTCTAAGTTGAAGTGATTTCAGACACCCATAGGTTTTCGAGTATTGTCGAGACTTGTCATATTCTTCATATCTTGATCCCTTGGGTTGTTTCGTCAATGATTGTTGGAAAATGGATATGGTTGATAGAGTATTTGGAGACATATTGTTATTTGAGTCACGGAGCCGAAAGTCCACTGCAGTCAGATACATACTAGCGGGGTAGGGATTCTAAGCAAAGTGAATTTAGATACCAACATGTTCTTGGATATTCTGGAGACTATAATTCCTTTTCATATGATTATTGGTTTTCGAGAATCGCAAATCCTTGCATGTTCACCCTGATTTGATACTGTATCTCCTGAGTATTTTGTACATTCCTCAAATCAACCCTTGCTAATTACCTTCTAGTATTGTATCGTTAGATCATTGATTTCCTCAAATTATACATTACCAGATTGTGATTCCGTACTTCGTTTGTTACTTGTCTAAACTTCGATCTTAAATCATGTCTGTCTGACCATGATTTTCCTATTTTGTGCTAGCCACTTGTGTTAAACTATCAATTATGATCGTACTTAATAGTTGTGTCTTCATGATTTTGCTCCTCTAAGTTGTAATTGGAATTTCATTCTATCTCGTGCCTATTTGATTCTTGATCATTGATCGTGTTATTCCAACTTCTTGTGTGTACTTGGTCTCAAGACCTGGAGCATCATGGGTCGACAGAAACATTGGGCGGACAACAGCAGACGGCCACTTGAGTTGCAATGGGAGATAGAGTGTTCCTGAAGATCTCACCGACTAGGGGCGTCATCAGATTCGGCAGAGGCGGGAAGCTCAGCCCGAGATTCGTCGGACCTTTCGATGTGACAGCACGGATTGGCAAGGTGGCGTATCGACTAGCGCTTCCAGCTAGCTTGGAAGGGGTGCACGACGTCTTTCACGTGTCCCAGCTTCGACGCTACATTCCAGACCCGAGCCATGTGGTGGACTATTCTGAGCTGGAGGTGGGCCCGAGATTGACTTATGAGGAGCAGCCAGTAGAGATCCTCGATCGGAGAGAGAAGCGCTTGCGAAACCAGACTATTTCTCTTGTTCGCGTCATGTGGAGACACCACTCTCCGGGAGAGTCCACATGGAAGCGCGAGGACGAGATGAGGAAGCGCTATCCCACTCTGTTTACTTGAGTTGATTGTACCCTGTTTTGTGGATTTCTATTTTCAATAAATGACTGATGTTTGGACCCTTGTGTTTGCTGAGATTTTTGGGTTCTTTGAATTTCGAGGACGAAATTTTTTTTAGGGGGGGTGATTTGTAACTCCACCTTCCTGGAATTTGAAAATTTTAAAATCTTTATATTATATATTTTGAATAAACAATTTAGGATTGTTTTACATTTTTTTTTAGTAATTGGTGTAGTGAATTTCCTTCTTGGGTTCCTATCTTAGGTTCAGCCCAGGGCTGAAGCCCAATAGAGCCCATGACCCACTTTTGGAATTAGGTTAACCTATCCTCTGTTTCCTTTTCAAACCTAACGTTCCATTCTCTGTTCGAAATTCTCAGAGGAGAGGCGGTTGCAACTGCCATGTGCAAACCACGACCTCCATTTTCTTCCCACAAATTCTTTTCCCCCTCTCCAAGTATTGATTCCCTCCATCTCTATATAATCATGGTCTCTATCGAATTAATCCATCACAGAAATCATTCCGAGAGGTGTCGAATTCTTCTGTCCTCTCTTCTTTCTGACGAAGCTGCTAGTGCCCATGGCAAGCCTCCTCCTAGCTCGGCGAACGATTCAGACAGCCACCAATTGGTAGAGGCAACTTGAAGAATTTCTTCCTGGTCGATTCATCAATCAGAACCATCGAGATTGAAGTGAGTATTGTCATCAATTCCTAGTTTCGATCGATTTCCTCAATTTATGATCGATCATCATCTGAATAAAAATTGATTGGTCCATTTGATTTTTCTCTTCAAAATGTTCAGATCTGAGAATTTTGGGTCAGAGATTGATCAATCTGTTGTTGCTTCCATCAAGCCTCGTTTTAGGTAAGCTGTGTTTAGAAGTTCTTTTAAGTTATTTTGTTGAGGATTAAAACTCGAGTGTAGATCTGAGTGATGAATCAGAGTTAGTTTAGTGTTTGGTGCTCTATTTTCTTTGAATCAAACAGTTGATCGATCAATCATTCTTGGAGTTTTAGTTATGAATTCTTTTATTGTTGAGCTTTGATGAAGGATCAATTAATTCTTTATAATCTTGGGTTATATCAGATCTGGACTCAAGAGTTGGAATACGCAAGGTTGTGTCAGGAGCTATTGAATTCTTCAGGTAATGTCTGAAACCATCTAGTTAAATCCTTAAAAGTTAGTTTGATTTTCCTGGTTAATTGATGTGTGTTAGAGAAGTGATGTTGTGATCTCTGAATTGGAAATGCAAGTTGTTTTGAAATCATGAGCATAAGATGATTGTGAGTTAGATCATGATATTTATTATGAAGGATGGGACTCTACAGTTCAGATCTTAGGAGTATTTTTATGTAAAATGGTTCAGTTATATATCCTGGTAGATAAGTTCAGTCCTAGGTTTAATACCATGATGCCTGCTAGGATTTGTTTGCTGCTACAACTCTAATTTGAATGTGTTTTAACTCCTGTTGAAATTAACAAGCTCATGTGTATACCTATAGAATAGTTTAGAATTCATGTTTAAAATATAAGTGTGCCATTGATGTATCAATGGGATGACATAGAACCTGGTAATGAGACCATACTGTGGGTTCCTGTTTACTTATAGCTTTCAAATGTTATTTGTGTAGAGTGAGAGTTAATGGTGATTTGAACAGGATGTTGGGTTGGGGTGACTGAAGTTAGGATTACAACTGCTGTTCCTTAGTCTTTCACTACAGGAAGAAGCTGGCAGGTTGTATAAGTGAACCTGGGGGTTAGGTACCAATGTCAACTTATTGGTAACTTGAGTACCTGGGAGTTATGTTGGTTCAATTTTGAACTAGAATCAACTTTGGTGTGATATCATGTTATGAACACGGGAAACCTGAGATTACTTCTCATGTTTCAGTCCCCATAGAAAACAGTACCTGGGGTTGATCCCAGGATCAGTACAAATGAACTGCAGAATTTTGGAAAACCAATCCAAAGTCCTCCAGTCCACTTTGCATTGATTTTTGGCTGCACCTGGAGACTCATTTGCAATCGTGTTCTTTATCTGGCTGTTTGAATGATGATAGTTCAGTGTGAATTTGGAGTGATATAGTTTGCCTTGAACCAAGAATTCCATTCTCGTGAAACTAGAGCATGGTATTCATTCCAGGAATTAGGAATGATTTCAGTAAGTATTTCTGAAATAGTTTTCTGGCTCAAGAGAAATTGGTATCAGTCTTTGATTTCTAGCATTGTTAACTACCAATATCATTTAGTTAGTTATGAGTGGAAGTTATGGGTTGAATGCATACCAGCAGTTGGGGGTTCGAATTTATTCAGTAAATATAGACTAAAGGATAGTTAGAAGGGTTAGCTGGTGAGTATAGAATGAAGTGAATGAAAGGTATTGAGAGTTCAAGTGAAGTTTAACAGGAAGCAGGACAACAGTCAGGATGATTTTAGAGCATCATTGTTTAGATGTAAACTAGGCTTGTGAACTTTGGTTAAATTCTTATCTTTGCATCTATGGAGTTTAACTCATGAGATGAAACTCATTTAAACCTGAGATTATTTTCACTGGTTGATAATTTAGTTAATCTGAAATTTAGATGGATTGGGAAACTGGGTTTCCATTAAACTGGAGCTTATTTTGTTTTGAAATTGAGGAATTGGAAATGGGTTGAGAACCTAGCTAATTTTAGGTTCTAGAACCAATCTTTATCTATGGATAATTAGAAAACAAACCCTGCCTCAAGTTCCTGTCTTACTACAAGTTTCAAAGGATATTGATTTTCCATTTAAGCTCATTTCTATAGGTTTATTACCCTACCTTTTTGTTAAACTAATCTAATTAGACTAATAAATCAACTATAGGAACTTGTTTATCAAGAATAGGACTTAGGATATATTCTTAAGTGACTTGCTAGATTTAAGATTTGGTTATTTTAGATTTTGACCAACTTGTATACATCATTATTCATACATGAGGATATCCAGTTTCTTTGCCTACTTGTACTTTCCTGGAGCCAGGCAAGTACACTCTATGGTTTTGTGCTTTTCATTATTATCCTGTGCTTTCTTGATTGACACGATTGCAACACGTCATGTACTTTCTGGTGCTCTTGTTCTCTTGTGCTTATTACTTGTATCTGGGGAGGAGAAATATACTATCTATGTGACCAATCCCAAGTAACAACTCAGGTGTGTTTTAGCTTAGACCCCGCATCGTGCACGCGGGTCCTAAGTCACCATTCATGTGCTTTCAGGTGCTTTCAGGTTCTTACCCTAGCCGGTCACATATTTAGTTATATTTCAAATGCATTACACATATGTTCAGGAGATTACCTTGTACTTATTTCCTGTGATATCATGTTCTTTCAGGTGCTTACATATCATGTTCTTACATTCATGTTCTTTCATGTACTTTACCCTGTTCTTCATGTACTTATTCACTTGTATTTTCCTGTACTTTCCATGTTCCCTTGTACTTCATTTCATGATGTCTTGTTCTTTACCTAGAATTGTACTTGCTCCGCTTCTGACTGGATATGTTATGATAGGTGAGATGGAGGCTTTGTGTGACACATACTATGGACAGGATACTGCCTTCCCTACTGAGCCAGCTGGAGCTGCTTGTGACCTAGAGGCTGCAGAGGCCTAGTTTCATTTAGTTTTCCATTTATCTTTCCATGTATTGAGACTAGCAGACTCTTATAGTTGAATTGTAATAAATTCAGATATTGTATCTCTTTTCTGGTTGGGACACATTATATAGTTGCTGTGATTCTATACTTTCATGTTTATCTGGTTAGTTTCCCTAGCTTGGTACAGCTTACTTCATTGTGTCTAACAATGAAGGCTGGGCGTGTCCGACTCGTGTCCGATTTTTCGAGAGCGGGTCGTGACAGTTCATGAGGAGTTACGTCCGAAGTTGCATATGGCACTCTATTCAGAATGAAAGTGGCCGTTAATGCAGCTTCTTCCCAGTAGCATTTTGGAAGACCTGCAGTGAGCAGCATGGAATTCATCATTTCTGTTAATGTCCGGTTCTTCCTCTCTGCTACTCCGTTGGATTGAGGAGAATATGGAGCAGTAGTCTCGCATATGATTCCATGTTCTTTGCAGAACGATGCGAATTCATGAGACCTGTACTCCCCACCTCGATCACTTCTCAGCCTCTTGAGTTGTTGTCCAGTCTGCCGTTCAGCCTCGGCCCTGAACTCTCTGAACTTCTCGAAAGCTTCGTCTTTGGACTTGAGCAAGTAGACGAACGCGTATTTTGAGAAGTCGTCGATGAAGGTTATGAAATACTTCATCCCGGCCTTCGTGGAGAAATGTTTGAAGTCACAGATATCGGAGTGCACCAACTCCAGAAGATCTGTGCTTCGATTGACCCGATGAAAGGGTTTCCTTGTGATCTTCGTCTGAGCACACACCTCACACTTCTCCACCTTACCCCCACTTTTGGAGATAAGTCCTAGACTAGACATTTTGTTAATTCTCTTACAATGAACATGTCCTAGTCTATTACGCCACAACTCAAGAGAATAATCAGAAAATGCAACTGCATTAATGTCTTCAAACTGGTTAACAAGCTGAATTTTAAACATGTCTTCGGTTTGATAAGCCTTCCCGAAGTATGTTCCTTTCTTGGACATCACCATCTGACCAGCATTGATGTCCATCTTCAAGCCTGCGTTGCAGAACAGGCTTCCAGAGATCAGGTTCTTGGCAATCGCCGGAACATGCTTCACACCTTGAAGCGTCAGAGTGTTCCCAGAAGTGAGTTTCAGTTCCAAGGTCCCGATCCCCAGAACTTCAGCTTGGGCCTGGTTCGCCATGACAACCTTCTCAGATATTGGCTGGTACGTGACGAACCATTCCTTGCCAGAACAGACATGGCAAGTCGCACCAGTGTCTATCCACCAGTCAGAGTCAACCCCCACATTTGTGACCTGTGCGATCATAGCAACAAAGTTAGAAACCAATGAAACCTTATTAGGCTCACCTTTCTCTGATTGTTTAGGCTTAGATCTGCATTCACTCTTGTAGTGGCCTTTCTTGCCACAATTGTAACAAGTCACGTGGGACTTAGTCTTCTGTTGCTTGAATGAAGGACCCTTCACTTTCAGATTAGTGAAGTCCTTCTTCTTGGGATGAGAAGTCGCCTGCTTCCCCTTGGGATCCCTCGTCTGCACCAAATTGGCTTTAGCCAACTGTTTGGACAGAGTGTCCACCTTCTGTTGAGAACGCATCTCGTCCTCAACATGGATCTCTTGAAGTAAATCTCCCAAGCTAATGTCCAGCTTCTTTCTGTGCATCCTTGCATAGAAGGTACTCCATCCAGCAGGAAGTTTTGAGATGATCCCTCCGACGACAAACTTGTCGGGAAGGGGCATCTCTTCGTCTTCCAGTTTCTGACGCAGCTTCAGAAATTCTTTTACTTGTGGTAACATGGACTTTTCGTCCTCAAAGAGCAATTTGTGATATTTTTCAACCACAAACATTTTGCTCCTGTTCTTATCTTCTTCATACAGATTTTCCACAGACTTCCATATGTCTCTGGCAAGTTCCTTCTTCGAGTAGGATTCTGCCATGAAATCTTCCATAGCATTCAGGATGAGAAGCCTGCAGATGCTATTTTTCCTTCTCCATTTGGCCTGGAGTTTGGTAGCCATGTTGATTGCGGCAGTAGATCCAGTGTCTGGAACAGAGGGTTCTTCCTCCAACAGAACATGATCCACGTCTTTCAGTTGAAGAGTTAGGTAAACCTTTCTCTTCCAGACTTGATAATGCTCTCCATCGAACTTTTCCAACTTGCAGAAGTCCGATTGGAGGAGCGAAGCATTAATGTTTTCCATCTATACGGATCTTGCTTTGAGATTGTTATTCCCGGGGCTTGATCAAAGATGGAAAAACAGATGCAATCGAGATCTGAGATGTCCCACAAAACTTTGCAGAGAGCAAACTCAAGATCTACGATGGTATAAAAAATCAAATAGCCAAATTACAATCTGAAGGAAGGAAAAAGAGAAGAGAAGATCTCTCATTCTTCCTTGTAAACGTGTTGCAATTGGGACAGAACGAGTTACAATAAAACTAGAGAGAGATGAGAAGAAGAACAATGCTGGGGTGTCAAAACACCGTTGCTCAAAGTAAGATTCGCCCCACACGATCTGCTTCCAGGAACCAGCAAGTTGAATAACTTGTGGAACGCTCGATGTCACCTCTGTTCTGACTCCTCGGATGGACTTGCAATGGCGGCAGCAGCTCTCTCTCTCTTTCTCCTTTTCTGACTTGTATTTTCGTAGTTGTTACAAAGGAGGCCAGAAGAGAGTATATATAGAGAGAGGGTGGAAACCCTAGCCGCCTCTTCAGTTATGAAAAGATTGAATCAAATCACAAAAAGATAGCAACGAATTAATTCTAATCCCACAAAGATAGGAACTGAATTAATTCAAATCCCACAAAGATAGTAACAAAATTAATCAAATCCCACAAAGATAGGATCTGAATTAATCGCATTGATTCACCCTTTCCATAACCGATTTGAAATCTGCACAGTCAGCGTAGCCCTCCATGCGGCAGCAGCAGCAGCAGCCTGGCCGCATGGATCGCTTGGGCCGCATGGACCGCATGTGCCGCAGGAGCCGCATGGACCGCATGAACCGCATGAGCCGCATGGACCGCATGAGCCGCATGAGCCGCATGAGCCGCATGGACCGCATGGACCGTATGGACCGCATGAGCCGTATGGACCGCATGGCCGCATGAGCCGTATGAAGCCGCATATGAGCCGCATGCCGCATAAGACCGCATGGCCGCATATGAGCCGCATAAAGACCGTATGACTGCTGACGTGCTAAGTGCAAAGTGCGCCAACAAAATGCCACATGAGCCCATGAGCCCGAGCCCGAGTCCGAGTCCGAGTCCGAGTCGCTAAGCCCCTTTGGGGCTTAGCTCCAAGTGGAATTAATCCAAGAGAATGACAAAAGCATTAATGCTTAATCCTTGGAGCCTTATTCTTACCTCCTAGTAAAATCACCCACATGGTTCCCTCCTTAGGGTCACCACCCCATGTGCATCTCTCAACAACACACCCAAGTATATATGTTGAGATAACTCATGGTGCTTTTTCAATGTGGGACTAAAATTTTACAAGGCATGTTGAGAGCAAGCTCTCTCCATGTAAATAAAGCACCAACATTTTTCATTTCGGGGTCCATGCCACATCTCCTAAATCACACATACATTGCTTTGATTCCAAAAACCAAAACTCCTATTTCTCCTTCTGAATTTCGTCCTATAGCCCTTTGTAATGTCCTTTACAAAGTAATCACTAAACTTCTTGCTAATCGCCTTCGACATCATCTTCACCACATTATAAATCCTCTACAGAACGCCTTTGTTCCAGGTCGGTATATTGGTGATAATGTCGTATTAGCACATGAAATCATTCATTCCATTTCTAAAGCAGGCTTGAATAATGGATCTTTTGCTTTAAAATTGGATATGTCAAAGGCTTATGATAGATTGCATTGGGGCATTATAAGCCAAGCCTTAAATGGTTTTGGAATTGTTGGCAAATCACATGACATTATTATGGAATGTATTTCCTCTGTTTCCTTTTCTGTCCTTGTCAATGGTAAACCTACCAAGAGCTTTCAACCATCTTGTGGTATTAGGCAGGGCTGTCCATTATCCCCTTACTTATTCATCATGAGTATGGAAGTACTGTCAACATTTATTCTTATTATGGAAAGAAATTCCCTGTATGAGAGTTTTCATCTGAGACATTGCTCTACATCGTTCTCACACCTTGCTTTTGCTGGTGATTTGTTGTTGTTTGGCTCGTGCTCTCTACACAATATTACTCAAGCAAAAATCATTATCAAATATTTTGAACAATGGTCGGGACAGCATATTAATTTTGACAAGTCTTCATTGTATCTCTCCAAGAACATCGACCCTTATATGTCTAATCTTTTCATACACTTGTTTGGTGTTAAACCAATGGACCCATGGGACACTTATCTTGGTCATAAAATTCTTCAGCCAAAGTCTCGCATCAGGACTTTTTCTGATCTTATTAATACTAGTCTTCAAAAACTCAGTGGTTGGAAGAATGGTTGTCTATCACATGCAGCTCGCACCACCCTTATCAAATCTACTTTGTCTTCCCTTCCCACATATCATTTCTCATCATATACTATTCCAAAATCGGTCACCAACACTCTAGCTAAACATCAAAGGAACTTTTGGTGGGGAACTGTCAACAACAATCGTAGACTTCATTTTACTCCTTGGTCATTATTCACAAAACCGAAATTTCATGGAGGCTTAGGAATTCGTGATCCTCATATTGCAAATCTTTCTCTCTTGCTTAAATTATCATGGAGATTTCTTAATGATTCCACTTCCATTTGGGCTTCACTTTTTCATACTAAATACCTTCGTCATTCTAGTTTTTGGACTGTCAATCCTACTCACAATTCCTCTTGTATATGGACTAGTATCTTGAAATGCAGAGATTTCCTTCATGGCAATGTGATCTGGTCAGTTGGGAATGGATCAAAAATTAATATTTGGACAGAGCCTTGGGTCCCCAATCTGCCAAATAACAGAGTTTCAGGTTATTATCCTGATAACAGAGTTATCCAAACAGTAGCTGATCTGATCAATGAAGACTCTTGCACCTGGAAAGAACACCTTATTCACATATTTTTTTCCTCCATTTGAAGCTCAGGCCATCCTCAATATTCCATTATCAAGGAATTGTACTCATGACAAGCTTATCTGGATTCACACAGTCAATGGGGAATTCACTACTAAATCGGGCTACAGGACTATCCATGATATACTTCATCCTGCTAATCCACCTCATCGTGACATTGTCTTTGAAGACTGGAAACTTCTTTGGAAGCAATCTCATATATATCCCCGTGTTCTCTTATTTGCATGGCGAGTGCTGACTAATTCCCTTCCCACTAAATCCAATATCCATCGTCGAATCAATGACATCGACGCTACATGTCCAATCTGCAAGGTATGTGAAGAATCTACTAACCATCTTATATTACATTGTTCTTTTTTAGGCACATCTTGGCGAAGTATTCCTGCTATTTCATCTATGATTCACCCACAGACAACAATTTCCTTATTACTTTCTAAAATCCTTAGAGAAGGTGATAAGGATACAATATCGAGATGTTTCTATTTGATGTGGTCTATCTGGAAATCAAGGAACAGCTATATATTCAATAACTCAGTAATTAGTAGCCACAAAATCATTCATGATGCAAAGCTTTTACAAGACAAATACGAGGCAGTGTGTAGTTCGACCAATCTGTCTCTAACCAGATTACCTATCTCTGCTACTTGGAAACCACCTGATCGTGGGTGTTTTAAAATCAACTTCGATGGTGCTTACTTGGATGGTAGGATGGCAGCATCTGTAATTCTACGAGACTCAAATGGATCGTTCATTTCAGCATTTTCAAAATGTCAAATAGGCGGGAACCCGATTGAAGCCGAAGCTCTTGGTGTTCACTTGTCCCTGCTTCTCATGGAAAGGATTCAAGTGAGGAAATTTGAAGTGGAAGGTGACTGCAAAGTTCTCATTGATGCTATCAACCTTCAGGATGATCACTCTGTTTGGCTTGTTCGCCATACCATTGCCAATGCAAAGAGTTTTCTCAGTACTCATATGGAGATCTCCTTTTCTTATGTCAACAGGAGCGCCAATGTTTGTGCTCATACATTGGCCTCCTACTCCTTGGTTCATGCCTCTCTGAATCTTTTACAGGTTTATGATCGTATTCCTGATTGTATATATACTCTGATTACTCGTGAGAGTAATGCTTGTTCCTCTGCTGGTTTAAATGAATGAAGTTTCCCTGTTTTGCTCAAAAAAATATAATATAGAGTTTTTTTTTTTGAGTCAAAACATAAAGAGTTCATTCATTCAAAGTAAGACGATGACAAGCAGAGCTATCCCGAGTAAGCAGAGAATATATACAATCAGGTATGATATCATAAGTTTGCAGAAGATTCAAAGAGGTATGAATCAAGGCAAAGGATGCCAAGGTATGAGCACAACCGTTTGCACTTCTTTTAGCAAACGAGAAGGAGATCTCCTTGTTAAGAGTAAAAAATCTCTTTGCATTTGCAATAGTATGACGAGCAAGCCAGACAGAAGAATCCTCCAGGTAATTAATAGCATCAATCAAGGCTTTGCAATCACCTTCATAACATGTGATATACGTGTGCATGGATATTGCATTAGAATAAACCAAATTACAAACACACCCCTACGTTTGCATGGATTAATTAAATATTTGGGGGGCTAATTTGTAATTTGATATTTTCAACTATCCATGTTCCACAACTTGCTACCTTAAACTATTTGTATTACTAACTTGATACCCTTAAAAAAAAAATTCCTAAACTACCGCTAACCCCTTGACCCCCTCTCTCTCCGGCAACCCCTCCCTTTTTGGCACATCCCTGCAGCCGCCTCCCCTCCACCCTAGGCTGGCCCACCATCGTTGTCATCGCTGCTCTGCCGTTGTCGCTCCTCTATCGATGCTGCTGCTGCCGACAGGGGGAGGGAGGATGAGCGATGGGAGGAGCGGGGGTAGGATGGGAGGAGGGGAGGCGGGTGGGGGTGTTGTCGGCCGAAGGGGGGGCGGGGAGGCGCCAGAGAGAGGGAGGAGGGGTGAGGGGTAATTTAGGAAAAAAAATCATAATAAAAATAGTTTAAGATTTCAAGTTGGCATAAATGAATAGTTGAAAATATTAAATAATAAATTAAAATGATCTCGGACAACAGTATATTATTTTGTCTACTACTTTCAGATGAGAATAAAAAATGACTGGATATAATATTTCTATTTACTCCAAAGTTTTTTGGACCCCTGCATAATTCGGACCTAACATCCCTATTGGCTCCGGCATACTTCGGACCCTACACCCCAAAGTTCCAAACCCTTCCTCCCAATGAAGGTTCGACACGTGGCCTGTGGACCAGCACCAAGATCCAAAACCTCATCGGACCAACGTAAGAAAGAGCCTTGTAGATGTTTGGCTGGTTGTTAACAAAAGTACTCACACCATTTGTTGTCCAATTAAAATTTTTACTAGGTGGTATACGACGACATTCAATTAGGACCGAAAGAGATCGAGATTGGAGCATAAGAGAAAGAAGATTTGATCTCACAAGAAATCGGCCATTTTTTTTGAGGTGTTCTTTTTTTCGTCTTGACAAGAGCGAAGGAAAATTCGAATATGTGCCTTCCGAATCGGGACCCTCCTTGTTGCCACTAGGTCATAACCCACAGAACAACGAACTAAACGGTTGAACACGTACGTGGGCATGCTTGAGAATAGATTAGATGATATATAGTTAGGCTATATAGATACACACAAGAGTAGTAATTAGATTAGATGTATGAGAAGAGCTCATTGCTGGAATTATTAATTCCATTTATTGTTCATAAGGATGAAAAGGAAAGAGAATGGACTTTAGTCCCACATCGGAAAGAGAGAAAGGTTCGAGGGTGCTTAAATAGGTATGTGCACTCATGAGGAGTGTGCAACAACCAAAGGGTTGCTAGTGGGTGACCATTGGTTGTTGTTTTTATCTTCTTCATGAAAATGTAGCCGGTGTTGCCGACAACACCGGCTCGGACGTAGAGGCGATAGTGGCGCATTGTAGATGCACTTGTGCACTTAGACAACGTGGCATCAGCCCATTTTTGTGGCCCAGACAGACGAAGGGGTGAATGAACCTGCGAACAGGTGAATGAATGTTGTTTCGGAAGGGTCGCGACTTCACGAAACAACACGAATCCATCTATATATACTACAGATCTCTGAGTCTAAAACACACAGAATCTCAGTATTCATTCTCTCTTTCTTTTCTCTTCCAAAGTTTTCTAAAAAGGTGTTCTTCCCTACGTTGGTGTCTCACAACGTCTGGTGAACCTCCGGCAGAAGGCTGTCTTATCCTGGGTGTTCGGGCGTGCTGACTCAAAGATGTTATCGGAGTACCCGAAATACTTTAAGGAAAGTGCTGCTAAATGCACGATTCAAGCCTCGACGACATTTTCAACTTCGTAGAACTCAGAAGTGAAGTACTAGCATTTTCTAACAATCTTAAAGTGTTACAAATAATGGCGTCCGAGGCTGCAATTTCGAGCATCAAAGTCATGAATCAGGATCTAGTCAAACTAGATCGCTTCGAAGGGACGAACTTCACACGCTGGCAGGACAAGATGATCTTCCTCATGACGGCATTGAAGATCTACTACGTCCTCGACCCAGATAAGCCACCTGTTTCAGAACCCACTCCAGCAAATTCTGATACAGTCAAGGCAGAACGCAAAAAGCACAAAGAGGACGAACTGCTGTGTCGTGGTCACATTCTGAACACCCTGTTGGACAGACTGTACGACCTCTATACAGAAAATCCTTCGGCGATTGACATTTGGAAGGCTCTGGATTTCAAATTCAGAGCAGAAGAAGAAGGTACAAAGAAATTTCTTATATCAAAGTATTTTGATTTCAAAATGATTGGTACAAAGCCTATGCTCGCCCAAGTACACGAACTACAAGTTCTAGTCAATAAACTCAGGATAGTAAAGATAGAACTTCCAGAACCATTCCAAGTTGGTGCTATAATTACTAAATTGCCAGCATCTTGGAATAGTTATCGGAAGAAACTACTTCACAGCTCTGAGGATTTCTCACTGGAACAGTTTCAAAAACACCTTCGAATCGAAGAGAAATCGAAGGAAAGACAGAAATTCGAGAACAACAGAGTTTCTAAAACTAACGCGGTGAGCGCGAAAGGCAAGAGGCCGGCAGGAAAGAAGAACTTTCTCGGTCCTGAGAAGGACCAACAAAAGTTCAAGAACTCCAGCACCGCCAAAGGACCCAAGATCGGCTGTTTTGTGTGTGGCAAAGCAGGATATTATGCCAGAGACTGTTGGGTTCGAAAGATCCAATACAGCGAGGTAAATCTCACTGAGACAGATGACATAATTGCTACGGTGAGCAAACTCATGACGGTAAAAGGAAAGGCTCCAGGATGGTAGTACGATACTTGTGCTACTGTTCATGTTTCATACGACAAAGCAGTATTCAAGACCTATTCTGAAGTCAATGATGGACAAGAAGTTCAGAAGGGAAATGAAGGACACTCAACGGACGTGGGAACAGGTGATGTGGGAATCCAATTCACTTCCGAAAAAAAAGTAACTCTGACTAACGTACTTCACGTCCCGGATATGAATAGGAACCTCGTCAGTGGAGTCTTGTTTGGTAAACCAGGAATAAAATCTGTCTTTGAGTTGGGCAAATTAATTTTGACCCGTAATGGTGTATTTGTAGGAAGGGATATACCAATGAGGGTATGATCAAACTTTGTATCATTGAAAATAATATCAATAAAGTTTTTACTTCTGCTTACATGACTGAGTCCTCTACTTTATGGCATAGTAGATTAGCGCATATAGCACTATAAAAAGATTAATTAAATCTGGATTAATTTCATGCAATTCTGAAGACTTAGATAAGTGTGAAATTTGTGCAAAATCCAAAATGATTAAAAAACCTTTTCACAGTGTAGAGCGTAATACCAACCTACTAGATTTAGTTCACTCTGATTTATGTGAATTTAATGGCACATTATCTTGAGGAGGTAATAAATACTTTATTACCTTCATTGATGATTGCTCTTGATTTACATATGTATATTTATTAAAGCATAAAGATGAAGCCTTTAATGCTTTTAGAATATACAAATCTGAGGTTGAAAATCAACTTGGTAGAAATATTAAAATACTTAGAAGTGATAGAGGTGTGAATACTTTTCTTTTGAATTTAATACCTTCTGTGAAGAGAACGGTATTATTTACGAATGTTCTGTACCACGGACACCACAACAGAACGGACTAGCCGAAAGAAAAAATAAAACATATCAAGAAATGATAAATGCAATGCTAATGCATTCTGAATTATCATTTAGTTCGTGGGGAGAAGCTTTACTTACTGCATGTCATATAATGAATTGAATTCCTTTGAAGAAAACTGGTATTTCACCATATGAGATATGGAAAGACCGTAAGCCTAATATCAGTTATTTTAGAGTGTGGGGGTGTATAGCTTATTACAAAAACATGGATCCTAAAAGGACCAAATTAGGTCCTCGTGGAATCAAAGGTGTTTTTTTAGGTTATGTTGCCAATAGTAAGGCATATAGACTTTTAAACTTAGAGTCTAACATTATTGTCGAATCCAGAGATGTGGAATTTTTCGAGAACCTTATTACTAAGAATAAGGATTCTGAGATTCCTACTAATGAAGAGTCTCGTGAGGAGAGCTCTTCACGGAAAACGACCCGTGCTTCGGATCAGCAAGAGAGTTCGAAAGGCTGAGGATCTAGGATCTGACGAAATAGATTCTCAACTAATTTCTTTTTACTTAGTAGAAGGAAATACAGAGAAATTTATTCGAAAGATTCCTATCATTTGGAAGATGATCCTAAAACCTTTAAGGAAGCAATAGCTTCGCAGGACTCATCTTTTTGGAAAGATGCTATCCAAGATGAGATGGATTCGATAATATCTAACCGCACTTGGGAAATTGTCGATCTGCCCAAAGGGTCAAGACCTATTGGATATAAGTGGGTGTTCAGGAGAAAGTATCATAGTGATGGTACTTTAAACACCTACAAGGCTAGACTAGTAGCCAAAGAATTTTGACAAAGAGAAGAAATTGATTATTTTGACACATATGCACCAGTAGCAAGAACGACTACAATTAGAATATTGTTTGCGTTAGCTTCATTGCATCAGCTTAATGTTCATCAGATGGATGTCAAAACGGCATTCTTAAATGGAGATCTCGATGAGGAGATTTACATGGAGCAACCGGAAGGGTTCGTGCTCCCGAAAAATGAACAAAAGGTATGCAAACTTGTTAAATCCTTGTACGGATTAAAATAAGCACCAAAGTAGTGGCATCAGAAATTTGACTCAGTCATAATTTTTAATGGCTTTGTTCACACTGTTTGTGATAAGTGTTTATACACTAAAGTATATGAAAATATCGTGATATTTTTTTGTCTCTACGTTAATGATATGTTGATCATTAGCAACGAGATGAGTGGAATTATAGAAATGAAGAGGTTTCTAACTTCCACATTCAAGATGAAAGATCTTGGAATAGTTGACACTATTTTGGGGATCAAAGTAATACAAAACAGTGGGGGTTTTGAACTTACACAGTCGCACTATGTTGAGAAAGTGCTAGACAAGTTCAAACACCTAAAGTTGAAAGAAGTGAACACTCCATTTGATCCAAGTGTTAAACTAGAAAAGAATTCTGGAAGAGCCGTCGCTCAATTAGAATACGCAAGTGCTATTGGATGTCTTATGTATTTGATGCAATGCACAAGACCTGATATAGCATTTGCAGTTAGTAAAATGAGTAGATTTACTAGCAACCCAAATAATGAGCATTAGAGGGCTATCAGAAGAATTTTTGGTTATCTTTTGAAAACCAAGAATCTTGGATTACTGTATGGTAGATTTTTTGCCATATTAGAAGGATATACCGACGCTAGTTGGATATCAAGTGTCGGGGATAACAAATCTACGACAGGTTGGATATTTACGCTTGTCGGAGGGACAATTTCTTGGAAGAGCAAGAAACAAATGTACATTACCCATTCGACCATGGAGTCAGAGTTTGTGGCTCTAGCTTCTGCAGGACAAGAAGCTGAGTGGTTGAGGGATCTTCTATTAGAAGTTCCGCTGGCTAAGGACAATGTATCAAAAGTGTCAATACATTGTGATAGTCAAGCTACTCTAGCAAGAGCATACAACGAAGTGTATAATGGGAAGTCTAGACATATAAGTTTAAGACATACCTACGTAAGGAAATTGATCAAAGATGGAATCATTTCTCTTACATATGTGCGTACCAGCTATAATTTAGCTGATCCCTTTACTAAACCACTAGCTAGGAATTTAGTAAAGTCTACCTCGAGAGGTATGGGATTGAAACTCCTTGAGTAAGAGTTCCAACAACAGTGGCAACCCAATCTAATGTTAAGAAAACCTTAACTTTAGATTCAATGGGTAACAACAAACTGTTGATTTGGATGTATACGACATGATAATGTCGACTGTTGCAATTTGAGTGTTGAGTTTATAAAACTCTTAATGAAGTTCAGTAATGTTGACATGTATCTGTAAAGAAACAGAGATACTGAAAGAACTTCACCTATATGAATTTAGACATGGTGTCGTCTCAGTAAGATCTGGAGTTTATCTTATAAAAAATTTACGAGACAGGATTAGCACATGGCCATTAATAGTGCTAAGCGAGAGATGTAGGCAAAGAACTACAAAAGAATGTGTGTAAAGTAATACCGATTTTATCACAAGGAATAACTGGTTCAAAGCCCAGCTACCAGAGATTCCGATAAAATCTTGTGTTGCATCTACTAAAGTTAGGTTCAAATCGAAAAATACCTAACCGTCTTAACATTCTTTAAGTGATGTATTCTGGAATTCCTTTCCATAATTTATGGAACAAGTGAGGGATTGTTGGAATTATTAATTCCATTTATTGTTCATAAGGATGAAAAGGAAAGAGAAGGGACTTTAGTCCCACATCGGAAAGAGAGAAAGGTTCGAGAGTGATTAAATAGGTATGTGCACTCATGATGAGTGTGCAACAACCAAAGGGTTGCTAGTGGGTGACCATTGGTTGTTGTTTTATCTTTTTCATGAAAATGTAGCCGGTGTTGCCACCGGTAACACCGGCTCAGGCACGTGCTTGAGCGTAGAGGCGATAGTGGCACAGTGTAGACGCACTTGTACACTTAGACAACGTGGCATCAGCCCATTTTTGCGGCCCAGACAGACGAAGGGGTGAATGAACCTGCGAACATGTGAATGAATGTTGTTTCGGAAGGGTCACGATTGCACGAAACAACACGAATCCATCTATATATACTACAGATCTCTGAGTCTAAAACACAGAATCTCAGTATTCATTCTCTCTTTCTTTTCTCTTCCAAAGTTTTCCAGAAAGGTGTTCTTTCCTACGCCGGTGTCTCACAACATCTGGTGAAGCTCCGGCAGAAGGCTGTCTTATCGTGGGTGTTCTGGCATGCTGACTCCAAGACGTTACCGGAGTGCCCGAAACACTTTAATGAAAGTGCTGCTAAATGCACGATTCAAGCCTCGACGACATTTTTAACTTCGCAGAACTCAGAAGTGAAGTACTAGCAATTTCTAACACTCATGATTGAATATATGTTGATTAGGACATTAATCTTAGTTAGTTCATCTTAAAAGACCTACCATAGAGAAGGGGCGTTACAAATTTTGAACAAAGACCAGCTGGTCACTGTCTTGAACTATATTCTTGATCATTCCAATAAGTTAGGTGATTTATAACTAATTAATCTCGTATCTTTCAAAGATGTGGATAAGACGTGGAACACCGAGCGCACATCGATATAGACATGCAAAGACCCTGGATTGGTCCTGAGGTAAGTCTGACAAGTCTCCATGTTTACACAACCTTCTCTGCTTAGGACAATTCTCAGATTCAGCATAATCATAATGGACGTCGGAATCGCAGATGGCCCTTCAGGATCGACCTACAATAAGGATCAGACAATCAAAACTAGTTTCGGATAGTGTAATCCGACTCTGTAGGCCGGTCCTGCATAGACGGACAACTAGTTTGTCCTGAGTGTATTTTTGAAGTACTATCCTGATCGTGTCTATTGGATTTAATCATGTTCCTAGCCTCTAGCAAAAATCCTAGTCTTTAGGTGGACCCTAATCATGTGAGGGAGATGTGTGATAAAGCACATTTTTATGAGCTAGTTGCTCCTGATCTTTTGTCATTTATGTTGTCTGTTTTGGCTATATAAAGGCCATCATTTCGAATAACAAAGCACAATCTAGCATAGCATTGTTTAACAGCAAGCTTTGTCTCTCTCTTCCCTCTCCCTTGTGTGTTTTCTTATTTAGCACCAACAAGTAGTATCAGAGCCAAGTTTGGTCGAGCATTTGATCCGTTCATGCCAAAGTACGGGCCACGTACTCCTGGACGTAGTGACACCAGCACATCTTCTTCCACATCGCTGCCCATGACAAGTCACACAGCCGACGAGAGAGAGAGATGCACGTCGTCGAGAAGGTTGTTCGTGAGAGTGACAGCTGGATGCATTCTCCACTACTCACACGGACAAACTACTCGGACTGGACATTGATCGTGAAGGTGCAGCTGCAGGCGCAAGGCCTATGGGATGTGGTGAACACCGGCATCGACGAGCCTCGCGACGATCGGCGCTCACTCCCCGCGATCCTTCGGGGAGTGCCACCGGAGCTGGTGTGCACCTTGGCGGTGAAGGAGACAGCAAAGATGGCATGGGACACGCTCAAGACGATGCGCATCAACGTAGAGCGTGTCCGGGAGGCGAAAGCACAGACGTGCCGGACCGAGTTTGACAACCTGGCGTTCAAGGACGACGAGGGGATCGAGTCGTTCGCCATGCGGTTAGGCTCCATCGTCAACGACCTGGAGGTGTTAGGTGATCTGATCACCGAGCACAAGGCTGTGCTCAAGCTTCTTAGGAGTGTGCCTCGACGGTACAAGCAAATGGCGCTCGCCATCGAGTCATTGGTTGACACAAAATCCATGTCGCTCGAAGAACTCTGCGGCCGACTACTCGTAGTGAAGGAGAGGAACGATCTGGAGGATTCTGGCTCCGTCGGCGGTCGCCTGCTTCTCAACGAAGAGGAGTGGATGGTACGGCAGAAATCACAGGAGCACAGCAGTGGACCGTCGGGGGACGACAAAAACAAGCCGAAGGCGATGAACACGGACAAGCCCTCAGCTAGCGGTGGCGGGGGTAGCTCTGGCGTGAGAAGGAAGGGGGAATGCCGCTACTGTGGCATCCCTGGTCACTGGGCGAAGGAATATCGCAAGGCAAAATGCGA
The DNA here is from genome assembly GCA_029216955.1 of Iris pallida. Taxonomy (NCBI): domain Eukaryota; kingdom Viridiplantae; phylum Streptophyta; class Magnoliopsida; order Asparagales; family Iridaceae; genus Iris; species Iris pallida. The sequence goes on from JANAVB010037418.1 coordinate 1,311,377, forward strand.
CAGCGAGAAGGTGGCGGAAGCGCACATCACACAAGCCGAGGAGGAGCATCCGACACTGTTGCTAGCCGCGACAGACAACGACCTCGACGGGCCCAGAGTGCATGACGCACCGAGCTTGGGGGTGCAACACGTGTTCCTCAACAAGGAGAAGATTCGGCCAATCGGAGAATCCGATCGGGTCACGATCGATGCGTGGTACCTCGACTCCGACTCCATTGACTATTGTCGAGACTGTAAGAAGAGCACGAAGATGGTGTTCGACCGCTCAGGCGTAGACATCTTCTGCCTGGAGTGCGGACTGGTTCTGGAGGATCACTCCATCGACGAGGCCTCGGAGTGGAATACCTTCAAAAACAAGTCCGACGACAACGACCGTGTCCGCGACAACCACCACGATGCTGTGTGGTACCTCGTCACCGGCGTTGTCGATTGCTTCTCTACTCCGTCGGAGTTGCAGAGCGCAGAAACGGAGACAAAGAAGCCGATGAAGAATCTCAACCTCACCGGGATGCCTGATCCGGAAGCAGAGATGATCGCCCTGTCATCGAGAATGCTGATGGTGCCAAATCGGTTCGTGGGAGAGGTGGAGAAAGAGAGAACTCGAGAGCCGTCAGAGACGAAGCTGCTCTCCTACATCAGCGTCTCCTCCTCCCAATCGACACCAGTCTCCTCCTCTCCGTGCCAAATGTAACGCCCCAGTCCCAAAATAGTAGGACTAGAAATGTATCATGCCAGCTGTATACATACGAGTAAATATACGACTCGTATATATACATAAGCTGTAAATGTAGTAATCCAAGACAACTAAATCTCATCCACAACGAAAGGATTTAATAATATGGAAATTAACTTGAATATTTATGATACAATCGTTCGGCGGAGACAAAGTCCACTACCAACCAATTTAAATAGAGAAGAAATATACAAAGAAAGTGATTGGTCGAGCGAACCAATGACAAGTCCAAAAGCAGTCATCACGAAGGAAGGAATGGCCTTAGCTAGAGCACCTGCAAGAAATCACGAAAACACACACCTGAGGAAAAACCAGGTCCTCAGAGGGACGTAACAAGACACATAATATCATGCCATAAACTGAATAGTAAGAGCTCAATAGAAAACATACATGCGTAAAGGTTCCTAATCATTCTATGTGATATATACTTTGAGAAGACAACGTTCTACGCAGGAGCTTATAGTGTTCAGCATAGATGGAGAGAGAGTAATAGTATGTAGCGCTCATAAGAGGCACTATCAACTATGGGCAGAAAGTAGTTCTCATATGAGAACTATCGGCCCCGGGGCAGTAAGTAGCACTTATCCGAGATACTATCGGCCCAAATCTATATGTGTACTGAACAGGTAGCCCCTACGCTAATAACTGTCTTCTCCCCTCCCCATGATACTCTATATGTGTCGACTCCACGACACTGTTTAATCCTTAATAACTGCCAAAGTCTTCTACACAATCTATTAGCAGTTATATCTTAACGCATGCGCACGGAGGATCAGCCTACACGCAAGTGACCTCTACATGATACTCACAACTCTCACACACAACTCGTGTATAATCGTGACAAGTCAATGAGACACACTAAATTTGACGGTAGTCCCTTAACTCTAAGCCAATTTTATAAAATATTGTAATTTGCATCTACATATAATTTAGAAAGAAACAACTTGAAAATAAAACACAACATGTATGGTATTGAGCAGGAAATTTAAACAGTAAAGGCAAGGTGTCTTGCCTGGTGTAACGACTGGTGGTGCGATGTTCTGTCATGTTCCAATAGTCCAATAGCCATAGCTATGCACACAAAATTTGATTCGCAAAGAAATAAGAACGTGGGATCAGTCGTGATAAAGTTTTGACAATAGAAGAAATTTTGGAGTAAATAATTACTTACACTAGTTTTAGAATTTATTTCATAATATTTTGGAGTCTAAATTTTATAGTAAAAATATTTTACAATACACTAAAATCAAGTATCGTTTTATTTTAGGTAAGGAAAACTCTAAGGTTATCAAGATAATATTTTTGAGTTGAAAGATATATTAGTAAAAGGTAAATATTTGAAAAGACTACACTTCATGGTATAATTTAGTAAATACTTTTTATTAATCGAGATATTGATTTTAGGAAAAACTATTTTTGGGCAAAACCCTATAAGAATATAATATCACCTATATTAGGGTTCTGAATCTAGTTTGAAAACAATTTATATGCTAAGGTCAATAAAATATATTTTTCCAAAATTTATATATATTGGTAAATATTACAGATATATTTTTTTAAATAATAATGATAATACTAATGTTTAAGAAAACAATAAATAATTTTAACAATAATATTAACAATACTTAATAATTATAATAATAATTATAATAATAATAATAAAAATAATAATAATAATAATAATAATAATAATAATAATAATAATAATAATAACAGTAATATAAAACTATAATAATAAATATAATGACAATAATAATAAAAACTGTGATAATAATTATGATATTAGTAATAATAATAATAATATTAATAATAACTCAGTTATTATCCATTCTTCTCCCAATTCTCAACAGTACAAGAGAGAGAGAGATTAACGAGAGAAGAGAGAGGAAGAGTGGGTTACCAGAGGGGGTCGACGACGATCGGCTGGTGGGTTGGGCGCGCGCCTGTCGGGGCGGAGCTTGCGCGGTGCAAGAGGCGGCCGGCGCTCGGGGTTTTGAGGGAGGCGGCGGCGCCTGTGGAGCACGGGGTCGGGCGCCGGCGGCTGAGAGGAGGAGGCGGAGCTGTGGAGAGGAGAAGCTCGCCGGACTGGGGAAGATGGTGGAGCAGTCGTCCGGTTCGGTTGTGGCGGCCGACCGGAGGGGAAAGTGGGGGTTGGCGTACGCTTGCCGACGCAGCGGCGCTCGGCGCTCGTAGGCGGAGAGCTGACCGGCGTTCCGGTGCCGGTCCCAGATCTGGGCGGCGCGGGCGCTCGTGACCGGAGGTGAGGGGCTGTTAAGGCGGAGGAGGTCGTTCGACGCCTGTGCGGCGGAGATCCGGTGGCTAGGGGCGCCACCCGCGGTGGTTCGGGCCTGCGACGGAATCGCTGAGTTTGCGTATTTAAATTTTGTTTGGTTTGGTTTGGGAATTTTGGGGTTGGCGATGTAGACGATCGGTGGATGGCCGGAGGCGGTGGAGGTGGCAATGGCGGAGACGGTGGTGGTTGATGGTGGTTGCTCTGGTGGTGGTCTGAGAGCGGGGGTGGTGACGGCGGTTCTGTCGTGGGTCAGCATTAGTTTGGCGGAGCGGTCGAGAGAGGAGGCTGGGGTCGCGGTTGCCGTGACGATGGTTGGTGGAGCGGGTGGTGACGGGACGACCGGGGTTGTACGGCAGGAGGTCGCGATGGTGATGATGGCAGTGGTGGTGGTGTCGAAGATGATAGGAAGGCGGGGCGCCACTGTTGGGTTCGGATACTGGTGGCTGGTTCGGGGGTGGTGCTGTGGGTGGTAGCGGTGGCCGGGTGGAGTCGGGTTTGGGTTAAAGGAATTGATTGTTTCGAGTCGGGGGTGTGTCCTGCGAGACACGGAGTGAGTTGACGTCCGGGGTTGTCGGACGCAGATAGGAAAAATATTGTATATGTAGAAAAAAAAAGAATATAATGGACGGGTAGGGCACAGACACGATGTACGTAGATTTGTGGAGAAATTTTGGCTTGTGAAAAAAATAATGGATGAGTACCTGCCTATTTATAGGATGTGGGAATTCCCATTTGGATAGGATTAGGAAAAGATTTAATCCCCAATAGATAATTGCTACTAATAAATTTAAATCTAAATTCAAATCAAATTCCAAATCCAAATCAAATCTAAATCCAATTAAATCTAATTAAATTCTTGGTTTAAATCAATAGAATAAATCAAATTTTTAAATATTTCACTATTTAAATAAATCCATAAATTCGAATCAAGATTTGATTCGCCACAATAATTTCGAAATATATTTTCAAAAAATACAATATAATAATTTTGAAAATAATATTATTATTTAAATGCACTAATAAATAATTAAAACAATATTTATGAAGAATATTATTTTAGTAACTGCTATAAACAAAAAAAGGCTTTCATAAATAAAATCGTCAACTTGAAAATTTCAGTATGATAACTAAAAATATTTATTATATGTATTAATTTGAAAATAGGAAAAAATGTTTTTTTTTCTAAATTATGTACGCTCGCACATAATCGCACTCGTCGAGCAAATTCAAAAAAGGAAATAAAATTTCGTGTGCGAGTATAATACGACTACGCAACGTGTATTACAAAATTTTAAATCAGTACTAAATTTAATAAAATAATTAAAAATATAGTAAAAATTTTAGGGATTTTACATCCTATCCAACTTAAAAGAATTTCGTCCTCGAAATTAAGAATTAGTAGGGGGTGAGAGGACACAAGGGTATAGCGATAAGGAAGCACAGTCAATTCATTGGGCAAGACAAGGAAACGACGTTGAATGAAAACAGACATTTGTGTCGTGAATTTAATAAATGCAACGATAACCATGGATTAACGCAAGAAGGAAAATGTTTTAAGATGACGCGCAATAAGCAATAGTATGGGTTCAAGTAAAATAAAATAAATTTGAGACCTTATAGTTATGGTCTCTTGAGGGTAGGTTGAGGGCACAATTTAGAGAGCGAATTAGATTTCACTCCTATTTTTAAGCGATTTGAAAGGCGTGATAGGGCCGAGAAAAGTACGACGCCTTCGTCCTTCTAAAAAGTTGAAAGCGAACGTAATTAAGGAGTTCAACTGACGATACCATCAATTACGAATACGTGGTTCAAAGGCGTCAAAATAAGTTCAAAAAGAATTGCCAAGGCAGTCGCGGGAAGACTCTAGGGCCAAGTTAACTACGTCTCCATCCACGTTGAACAATATACAAAAGGCGAACCAAGTGCACTATGGTTGATCAGACCATCATGTACTGGTTCTGATTTGACAATATGTTAGTAGAAGCTCTTCCAATAACATATGTCGTGAACAAGCTTGATAAAGGGTGAGCTTGCAAAACTAGACTACATTGTGGCGTTTTAGTCGAGCTAGTCAAAATATAAGTACGCTTGATAGTAAAAACAGTCTAAGTTCCTCAATAAGTCATAGGGACAATGGAAATACTAAACTGTGAGGCATTCTACTTAACTTGCAAGAGTTAAGCTAGTAGCGTGATGAAACAATGGATTTAGTATTCAAGATAAACCACAAGTTAAGTATTTAAGGAATTAAATGAATCACAAGCACTCCTTGGGTCGAAAGAATTTAGTCGAGGTCGAGTCTCATCTATAGTTAAAAAAAAGTATATTGGTTTCACGGTAGGGATTAGGGTCCAGTCATTTTGACCCGAAAGTCGCAATATGAAATTAGAGTACAAGGGGACGTGTTTTAGTGGCAGGTGATATACCTACATGAAGGTGGGCTCGTCTAGGTCTTACATATGAAAGTTGTGGGAAGGAAAAGTCTAGTGTTGTGTTCCAAATATCATAGTCACGGTAGGAACACAAAAGAATTTAAAATAGAGAGTGGGAGTTCATGAGATAATGATCACGAACAAAATAAATGACCGAGCTAAAGCATGAAATAAAAATAACTTAGATTCTAACAATTCAAGGTAAAATAAATTTGGAGTACAGTTTCTAGAAGAAAAAAAAAATCTCATAGATAAGGGTATGGTCAAAGGAATGATTCCAATCAGTTATAAGTTCAAACAATTAGATGGTCACGAATAAGGATCTAGATTTGAGGGAAGGGCGAGTGGGTCAAAAGATATGTTCATCGGTTTGGTCGATGACTAACTATACAGTAATCCTCTCGTGTATACCACCTTGTAAATTTAAAGTAAAATTTTAACTATCCTTTGATGGCGGTAATATGCTACTACCCAACTTGGAATTAACTAATCCCTACGATCATATCTCTAAGAAAAATAAATGTCTTTATACTCAAATATAACCTCAATGGATATTAATTGTCAGTACAATCTATCTAGCCATGTGTTTAACCTATGGGCATATACTAGTGTAGTCATCTTACTAAACACGAAACTAAGAAATTTACGGTAGAAGGAGTCAAGCAAGATGCAAATTAAGGAGGTCGAACGAGAGTTCAAAATTTGAAGTGAAGAAAGGATGTCAAGTAGGCGGATGAGATTCTAAACTCTAATCCTATGGTGCAGGCTCACATCGGTACGGTAAAGTAACCGAAGTGAAAAACTGACCTGCATGGGCCACCACAAAAACATGTAACGTCCCAGTCCCAAAATAGTAGGACTAGAAACGTACCATGCCAGCTGTATACATACGAGTAAATATACGACTCGTATATATACATAAGCTGTAAATGTAGTAATCCAAGACAACTAAATCTCATCCACAACGAAAGGATTTAATAATATGGAAATTAACTTGAATATTTATGATACAATCGTTCGGCGGAGACAAAGTCCACTACCAACCAATTTAAATAGAGAAAAAATATACAAAGAAAGTGATTGGTCGAGCGAACCAATGACAAGTCCAAAAGCAGTCATCACGAAGGAAGGAATGGCCTTAGCTAGAGCACCTGCAAGAAATCACGAAAACACACACCTGAGGAAAAACCAGGTCCTCAGAGGGACGTAACAAGACACATAATATCATGCCATAAACTGAATAGTAAGAGCTCAATAGAAAACATACATGCGTAAAGGTTCCTAATCATTCTATGTGATATATACTTTGAGAAGACAACGTTCTACGCAGGAGCTTATAGTGTTCAGCATAGATGGAGAGAGAGTAATAGTATGTAGCGCTCATAAGAGGCACTATCAACTATGGGCAGAAAGTAGTTCTCATATGAGAACTATCGGCCCCGGGGCAGTAAGTAGCGCTTATCCGAGATACTATCGGCCCAAATCTATATGTGTACTGAACAGGTAGCCCCTACGCTAATAACTGTCTTCTCCCCTCCCCATGATACTCTATATGTGTCGACTCCACGACACTGTTTAATCCTTAATAACTGCCAAAGTCTTCTACACAATCTATTAGCAGTTATATCTTAACGCATGCGCACGGAGGATCAGCTTACACGCAAGTGAGCTCTACATGATACTCACAACTCTCACACACAACTCGTGTATAATCGTGACAAGTCAATGAGACACACTAAATTTGACGGTAGTCCCTTAACTCTAAGCCAATTTTATAAAATATTGTAATTTGCATCTACATATAATTTAGAAAGAAACAACTTGAAAATAAACACAACATGTATGGTATTGAGCAGAAAATTTAAACAGTAAAGGCAAGGTGTCTTGCCTGGTGTAACGACTGGTGGTGCGATGTTCTGTCATGTTCCAATAGTCCAATAGCCATAGCGATGCACACAAAATCCGATTCGCAAAGAAATAAGAACGTGGGATCAGTCGTGATCAAGTTTTGACAATAGAAGAAAATTTGGAGTAAATAATTACTTACACTAGTTTTAGAATTTATTTCATAATATTTTGGAGTCTAAATTTTATTAGTAAAAATATTTTACAATACACTAAAATCAAGTATCGTTTTATTTTAGGTAAGGAAAACTCTAAGGTTATCAAGATAATATTTTTGAGTCGAAAGATATATTAGTAAAAGGTAAATATTTGAAAAGACTACACTTCATGGTATAATTTAGTAAATACTTTTTATTAATAGAGATATTGATTTTAGGAAAAACTATTTTGGGGCAAAACCCTATAAGAATATAATATCACCTATATTAGGGTTCCGAATCTAGTTTGAAAACAATTTATATGCTACATCGCTTTCTTCCTTTCTTTCTCCCCCTTCTTCCTTTTCTTTCAGTTTTTTAGTGAAAATAGGCGACGACATTCTGCCTAAATAGTAGACACAGGTGATAAATAAGAGAATACTAAAGATTCGAGCCATAGAATTTCTCAATTCTGACACAAGGTACTTATTAGAATGATTTTGCCGTATCCAGAATAATACCAATCCAACCTATTTCATGAATAAAATGTGACCAATTAACCAACCAACAAAACTACTTGTTACAAATAACATCTTGTTGTTGCATCGAAACATATAAATGTTGACTAATCTGGCTAAGGTTGAACTTGGTAAAATGAAATGGTTGAATAATTGAAAAATGAGATTATTCAGGAATACACATTGAATGCTGAGATTACGCATTGAATTTCTAAGGTCAATAAAATATATTTTTCCAAAATTTATATATATTGGTAAATATTACAGATATATTTTATTAAATAATAATGATAATACTAATGTTTAAGAAAACAATAAATAATTTTAACAATAATATTAACAATACTTAATAATGATAATAATAATTATAACAATAATAATGAAAATAATAATAATAATAATAATAATAATAATAATAACAGTAATATAAAACTATAATAATAAATATAATGATAATAATAATAAAAACTGTGATAATAATAATGATATTAGTAATAATAATAATAATAATAATATTAATAATAACTCAGTTATTATCCATTCTTCCCCCAATTCTCAACAGTACGAGAGAGAGAGAGAGAGATTGACGAGAGAAGAGAGAGGAAGAGTGGGTTACCAGAGGGGGTCGGCGACGATCGGCCGGTGGGTTGGGCGCACGCCTGTCGGGGCGGAGGTTGCGCGGTACAAGAGGCGGCCGGTGCTCGGGGTTTTGAGGGAGGCGGCGGCGCCTGTGGAGCACGGGGTCGGGCGCCGGCGGCTGAGAGGAGGAGGCGGAGTTGTGGAGAGGGGAAGCTCGCCGGACTGGGGAAGATGGTGGCGCAGTCGTCCGGTTCGGTTGTGGCGGCCGACCGAAGGGGAAAGTGGGGGCTGGCGTACGCTTGCCGACGCAGCAGCGCTCGACGCTCGTAGGCGGATAGCTGACCGGCGTTCCGGTGCCGGTCCCAGATCTGGGCGGCGCGGGCGCTCATGACCGGAGGCGAGGGGCTGTTAAGGCGGAGGAGGTCGTTCGACGCCTGTGCGGCGGAGATCCGGTGGCTAGGGGCGCCACCCGCGGTGGTTCGGGCCTGCAACGAAATCGGTGAGTTTGCGTATTTAAATTTTGTTTGGTTTGGTTTGGGAATTTGGGGTCGGCGATGTAGACGATCGGTGGATGGCCGGAGGCGGTGGAGGTGGCAATGGCGGAGACGGTGTTGGTTGATGGTGGTTGCTCTTAGGGGTGTGCATCGGTCGGTGGTCGACCTATTTGGTCCTAACCGAAGTCGAACCGAAGTTAATCGGTTTGAAAATAAGCAAAACCGAACCAAACCAACCAAATGGTCGGTTCGATTTTGAAACCGACCGACTTGGTTCGGTTTGGATCGGTTCGACTTGGTCGGTTTTGATCACATAAAAAAATAAACTGTATGCTTTTTTTGTGAAACCTCAATCAACTTGTACTTTGCAATAAATACAATTCAACAGCTTCAATTCAACTTGCAAGCATTTAACACTCAAATTCAACTTGCAGCTTCAATTTGATATAAGCATACAATGTGCTAGGAAGTCAAATCGTTGGATGGCAATTAACATGACAGAATAATGTATGCAGACATCACAGGTGATGGAGTCCAAAGTATAATACAATGGATGGTTAAATAAATGATAAACTCATTGAGATGCTCACAAAGATGCTCACAAATGTCCATTTAACACTCAAATCCTGAGTTGGAAGTTCAAAACAAGTAATCAGTGACTTGGATCCTCATCAGGGAGTGGAAAGTGCTATCTAGATCATATTAGAAACCATCCTAAAGGGACAAGATAGCAAGAAGGAAAGCTACCAAACACAGAAACTCAAACCACCAAGGATGTCTAGTTCAAAACTTCAAATGTCTAGTTCACCTGGATGCATACATCAAAGAAACATTATTATTGGCAACTTGTAACATACCATTTAATATGCATCTCCTTTCAAATGGCAGTTGTTTGACTTTATGAAAAAAGGAGAGAGAAAGAGAGGAGGGGGGGGGTGTCTTTCTAGGGTTAGAAAAGAATATGAGCCGCCAGCACTCCTCTTTGAAACTAGAGAGAGAGAGAGATAGCTCTTTCAACTTGATAAATGGGTGTGATGTCTGTTCACTGTTGTTGAATGAATAAATGAACCAAACCGGTCTAATACAATCCATACTCAACTCTAATTATTTAACAAGGATTTGGATCGGTTCGATTCGGTTTAAATGGTTTTTGGCATAACCAAACCGTGAACCGAACCGAACCAATCGGTTTTAAAAAAATTGAAGCCGAACCAAACCAACCGAACCATCGGTTCGGTTTAAAATTGTTCGGTTCGGTTTGACTTGGTTCGATTTGGTCGGTTTGACTTAATTGTGCACAGTCCTAGTTGCTCTGGTGGTGGTCTGAGAGCGGGGGTGGTGACGGCGGTTCTGCCGTGGGTCAGCATTGGTTTGGCGGAGCGGTCGAGAGAGGAGGCTGGGATCGCGGTTGCCGTGACGATGGTTGGTGGAGCGGGTGGTGACGGGACGACCGGGGTTGTGCGGCAGGAGGTCGCGATGGCGGCAGGAGGTCGCGATGGTGATGATGGCAGTAGTGGTGGTGTCAAAGATGACAGGAAGGCGGGGCGCCACTGTTGGGTTCGGACACTGGTGGCTGGTTCGGGGGTGGTGCTGTGGGTGGTAGCGGTGGCCGGGTGGAGTCGGGTTTGGGTTAAAGGAATTGATTGTATCGAGTCGGGGGTGTGTCCTGCGAGACACGGAGTGAGTTGACGTCCGGGGTTGTCGTACGCGGATAGGAAAAATATTGTATATGTAGAAAAAAAAAAGAGAATATAATGGACGGGTAGGGCACAGACACGATGCACGTAGATTTGTGGAGAAATTTTGGCTTGTGAAAAAAATAATGGATGAGTACCTGCCTATTTATAGGATGTGGGAATTCTCATTTGGATAGGATTAGGAAAAGATTTAATCCCCAATAGATAATTGCTACTAATAAATTTAAATCTAAATTCAAATCAAATTCCAAATCCAAATCAAATCTAAATCCAATTAAATCTAATTAAATTCTTGGTTTAAATCAATGGAATAAATCAAAATTTTAAATATTTCACTATTTAAATAAATCCATAAATTTGAATCAAGATTTGATTCGCCACAATAATTTGGAAATGTATTTTCAAAAAATACAATATAATAATTTCGAAAATAATATTATTATTTAAATGCACTAATAAATAATTAAAACAATATTTATGAAGAATATTATTTTAGTAACTGCTATAAACAAAAAAAAGGTTTTCATAAATAAAATTGTCAACTTGAAAATTTCAGTATGATAACTAAAAATATTTATTATATATATTAATTTGAAAATAGAAAAAAATGTTTTTTTTCTAAATTATGTACGCTCGCACATAATCGCACTCGTCGAACAAATTCAAAAAAGGAAATAAAATTTCGTGCGCGACGTATAATACGACTACCCAACGTGTATTACAAAATTTTAAATCAGTACTAAATTTAATAAAATAATAAAAAAAATAGTAGAAATTTTAGGAATTTTACACCAAAGACGAAGCCCTCGCGGTCCGGTCACCGCCTCTTCAAGAGCCCCAAACTCCTCATCGCCTTCGCCTTCCTCTTCCTCCTGGCCGTGGTAGGCGCCGTCGCCACCGTGTATACCGCGGAGGAAGAGAGCACCGAGGACCAGCCCAAACCGGCACTCCATACGGGCGCCAAGTCCGTGTAGATGCTTTGCTCCTCCACCGACTACCAGAAATCCTGCAAGCAGAGCCTCTCGAAGGCCCTCCCAGACGAAAACCTCGAGCCCAGAGACGTGCTCAAGGCTGCCATCTCCGTCGCGGTTGACGAGACCTACAGGGAGCTGATACTCATCGAGAAGAAGAAGCCCAATATCGTGTTCATCGAAGACGGCCCGGACAAGACCATCATCACCTACGACTCCAACTACGGCATCAACGGCACCAAGACCTGGAAGACCTCGACCGTGGGCGTCCAGGGGCACAACTTCATGGCGAGGGACATCGGGTTCGTGAACTCGGCCGGGCCCGAGGGGCACCAGGTCGTGGTGCTCCGGATCAACTCGGACTTCGCGGTGGTGTACAACTACAGGATGGACGGGTACCAGGACACCATGTACGTCCAGAACTACAGTTAGTTCTACCGCGACTGCACAATCTCCGGCACCATCGACTTTATCTTCGGCGACGGCCGCGTCGTCTTTCGGAACTGTCGGATCATCGTGCGCCAGCCGGAACCCACGCAGCAGAACATGTTGACCACCCAGGGCCACATGGACCGCCACCTGGCCACATGGCTGATCAATATCAAATGGATCTACAAGATGAAGGAGGACGAGCACGGCGGCATCGTCTAGCACAAGACGCGGCTCATGACAAAAGACTATGTGCAACAGGATTAGGGGGGTGATTTGTTGGACTTAATCCTGTTCCTAGTCTCTAGCAAAAATCCTAGTCTTTAGGTGGACCCTAATCATGTGCGCGAGATGTGTGATAAAGCACACTTTTAGGAGCTAGTTGCTCCGGATCTTTTGTCATTTATGTTGTCTGTTTTGGCTATATAAAGGCCATCATTTCCAATAACAAAGCATAATCTAGCATAGCATTGTTTAACAGCAAACTTTGTCTCTCTCTTCCCTCTCCCTTATGTGTTTTTCTTATTTAGCACCAACAGTCGTGTCTGGTGTGTCAAGCTAGTACATGACATGCACGGGTTTCGGAGCATTTCTCGCATCATGAGGCTTTATGTCGCATAGCAGACTGTTGCATACTTCTTGGAAACATATATAGATGCTTTTGTTGTCTCCTTCATTCCCACTCTCTCTTTTTCCTGACTGGCGTACGTGTCATTCGAGAAGGACACGAATTCCACGATTTCATTCTAATAAACCCTCTGAACAGAAGAATGCAATGAAATTAAGCAAGCTCTATTTGATATAGACATGTGTCCACATGGATTATGAAGTGGTCCTTTTAGTTCAAAAGTTTTTTTTTTTTACTTTCTTCCGACTCATATCTATAGATAAATCATGATCAATTTATGGGTTCGAAGATCTTTGGAAAGCAGTAAGACTCGAAGAACCCAAGTTAATCCACGCAGAGGCAGATTTAGAAATTAAAATTGGAATAGGGTACATCAGACTCGGGTGGACTAGAGCTGAGATAACATATATAAAAAATCAAAAATGAAAAAAAAAAAAAAAAACCTTGGGGGTGGGCTAGAATTTTGGATTCGTCCCTGAATCCACGAGCTATAATATTGAACTTAAGACCGATATAACTCAAAGAAGAAATTCCTTATTAAGTCCTAAAATAATATTATCATCTCTCTATACATCATCTTCCCACCTTCTGTTAGATGCAGAAGCAAACTTTGTAATTAACTACTTTTCGAATCTTAGTCTTGGATGCACAACTGGGATGCGAGATATATATAATCCAATAATCTTCACCTTAACTCATATTCGGATGAGTCTGACTGATCAAGAAATTCAATATGTTGTCATCTCAATTCATTCTACCATCAACCTAAATCAACACGTTCATCTGCACAACTACTAGGTACCAATCACATGTGCCATGACCACCTTGCGTCCGACCGCTACACCTATCTTTGAATCCAATCCGTATTTAATATCTCCAACATTAGTCTGCCGCAAACCCAAATAAGCTTATGGAGCACCACCTTAGGAGCAAACTCGTATAATATACGTACTTTATAAGTCCTTGTTCCGAACCACCTTATGGATACAACTAAGCGTTATGAAATAACTTGAATCGATTATACGTATCATGAACGTTCAGCATAATGATGTGTCATGAAGTAACTATAACACCCAATCCATTCCAATCACCCGGTCCAATCCAAACGATCACGTATAATAGCGAACTAGAATTAAGAACAATCACAAATACAAGATTTGATATGAACGTATGTAGAAAAAATAATTTATTATTTATGAGAGTGTACGTTACAATTACAAAAGATGAAGTCATAAGTGATCATAGCTACCACGACTTGGGATATTTACAAAAGATGAACGCATGTTTTTTAAGCTGAAATTTCTCAAAACTTACCATTGAGCATGAGGAAGAGGACATACAATTTGATGACTAATTAAACAAAAAATAAAGAAGAAGGAGAAGAGAAAAAAAGTAATTAATTAAACAAAACAAAATAAGGCCTTCAAGTAGTGCAAATACACTTGCGCAGATAATTTGCTAAGATCTCTTCCAAAGGCAAGCCTAACGTGTCAGCTTCTTGCACCAATTTCTTCCATTGCTTCTTGCTCATCCTAATCTTTATCCTTGTACGAGTCATGACGATCACCCCTCTCCTCTCGGTACGAACAAATATAATACATTCACGAGGTGGTCTCGTGTTGTCGCTACCTGAACTTCTCGGTTCCTCCTCGATATCCCGAGGCTCATCGTCGGACCATAATCGCAGCGGCAAGAGGCAGTTCGCCATTGATTGAGTGATTTCAGTAATGAATTCCTTCTTCTCCTCCTCCTGATCTTCTTCATCTTCACTTGGAGTGTATATAATATGAACATTTAATTTCTTAATTTGCTCGCTCGACCAAAGGACATATATTTGCATCCATCCATCCATCATCTTCGTCTAGCTAGCTATTCTTCTTCGTCTTCTGCTATACTCTTCATCAGTACTATTCGTACTCTGGAGCTGCTGGAGGAGGAGCGTTGGTGGTGGTTCGGCAACCAAGTAGTACTTTGTTGCTGCACGAAGAATTGCTTCAGTTCCTTCTTCGTCATCCTAACCTTGAACCTTACTACAGTAGGCCGAGTAGGTTCTCCTGCAGCTCTGCTATGATTGTCAATCTTCTTCTCATCATCATATTGCTCTCCAATTATTGTCTTCTTCTTCGTACTGCAGCAGTCTTCTTCTTCTTCGTCGGCCCACATTCTCTCCGGCACAAGGAAGTTCCCCATTATTTCCTCCAGCTAGCTACAGTGACGGAACATAAACCGGACTGTCCGGAACTGTAGTCAGAACTTGAAACCAAATAAATGAATAATGCTATTTGTCCCTCCAAATTGTACCTCCAAACCGTCCCTCCTTACGTGGCAGCTGACGTGGCATGTTGATGTGGCAGCTGACGTGGCAAATTTTAAAATTAAAATTAAAATTAACGTTAACATAAAATTAACATTAAAATTAATGTTAACATTAACATTAAAATTAATATTAACATTAACAATAATATTAATATTAATATTAATATTAATATTAACATTAAAATTAACATTAACATTAATATTAACATTAATTAATATTAATATTAAATTAACATTAACATTAATTAATATTAACATTAAATTAACATGGACAAAATTGGGTAATTAACTTTTTGGGTTAAAATTTGTCATATCATCGGCCATGTCAGATGACACATAATATTATTTAACATGCCACATCAGCTGCCACATAAGAAGGGATGTATTGGAGGGACAATTTGGAGGTACGAATAGCATTACTCTTTAAATACCAGGAACTACCAAGTATTCTCTCTCTCGTAATTAAGAGTTAGTAATGTGAAATCAAATTAAGAAGCAAGTATGTAGATGGCGTTTGGATTTTTGGGTGTTTATATAGGAAGGAAGGATGGATTTTTGGGTGTTTATATAGGAAGGAAGGAATTGAATGAATGGATGATTGAGTTTGAATGTGGAATCGGAAAATTTTGGTAGGACTGACCGGACCTGCAGCCAAAAGCCAAGAACAGAATGGGTCAGTTCATATTAATTATATATATAACACTACTTGCTATTAATTTTATATATATGTACACACATGTGACATGTGATATACGTGCATGGATTATTAATGTAATTATTTAGAACAATTATGCTATTTGGCTCTCAAAATTTTTGGGTGATATCATTTCCCATTATGTGATATCTGACGTGGCAAGTGACATGGTAGCTGACATGTCATATTTTAACCCAAAAAATTAATTAACCAAAAAGTTTTATTGTTAATGTTAATGTTAATGTTAATTTAATGTTAATGTTAATATTAATTTTAATATTAATGTTAAAATTAATGTTCATGTTAAATAATGTTAATATTAATATTAATATTAATATTAATGTTAATGTTATGCTAATTTTAATTTAATGTTAATTTTAATTTTAATGTTAATTATAATATTAATGTTAATTTTAATATTAATGTTAATGTTAATATTAATTTTAATACTAGTTTTAATGTTTAATTTTGTCATGTCAACTGTCATGTCATATGCCACATAATGAAAGATGGGATCACCTAAAATTTTTGGAAGCCAAATAGTATTTTTGTTTTGATTTAGAATATCAAAATTGCAAACACTGCGTGTATATATATATATATATATATATATATATATATATATATATATATATATATATATATATATATATATATATATATATATACTTTGCATATATGGATTAAGCTATTAGAACATTGATTATAGTGAAACCTGCAGCTTTTGTGCTGAACTAGCTATAGTGAAACCTGCTATATATATTATTGGCAAATTATATGGGCACATCAAAATATGATCATGGTTAGTCCGGATTGTGGCTAGCCCAATTTTTTTTTTTTTTTGTTTTTCACAAGGCTAGTCCAATTTTTTGATCTTGGCTGTCCCAAATCCCCCCCCCCCCCAAACCCATTATTTTTGCAAAATCCCTTCTCTCTCTTCCAAAACTCTCACCCCTCTCTTCTTGAGTTTTGAAGTTTTGAAGAACAAATTACAAAACCCTAAGAATAAGAAAAATCCTCTTCTCCTCCACCATCCTCCTCTTTTTAAGAAGAACGATTGCACCGAAGAATAGGCTAGCCATGATTAAATTTTGAGAAAATCTGAAACCCTAGAAATTATCCATTATTTCTTAAAAAAATCCCATATGAAACCATAGAATTGTTTGTTTAAATGATCTCGTGTGCATTACGTTTCATTCTTTGTTTTAATTGTAAGTATTTTAATGGAAATTAAAGTCTTTTAAATAAAAATCTAGCATTCACGAATTGAGAAAATCTGTGCCGACATGGACTGCCCAACCATCTGGCAGTCCAGTCTGTATGGTGGACTGCCAGAAGAATGGATAGTCCTAAGGCAGAGCCTGTTTAACAAAGGACTGTCCTTTCTTCTGGCAGTCCAACATACAGACTGGACTGCCAGATAGTTGGGCAGTCCAAAGTTACACATGCTGTGAGTTGGAGTACTATCCATTCTTCTGGCAGTCCAACATACAGTAAGGACTACCAGAAAAATGGGCAATCCTTTGTTTCACATGCTGTGACTTAGGACTGTCCAGTTTTCTGGCAGTCCATTCGGTTTGTAGGACTGCCAGAAAATTGGACAGTTCTTGTTTACACTAGTTGAACAGCAATATTAGGGTTTGTGCATTATGAGGAGCCTTTGGGTGCCATCAAAATTGGAAGTGAGAAAAAAATTAGGGTTTAATTTTTGGGTGTTTTCTTCTCATTTTCTTCTTCTTCGTCAATTGAAAATCGAAATTCGAAATGGGAAGAAAATTAGGGTTTAAATCCCATTATACTTCTTGGAGATAGTGAGAATGAGTTGAGAAAGAAAATTAGGGTTTAAACCCCATCAAAATTCTCATTTTTGTTATTTTTGTTCTTCTTCTTCCTCTTTTTCTTCTTCTTTTTCTTGTTCTTGTTCTTCTTCTTGGATGAGTTGAGGAAGAAGAAGAGCAAAATTAGAAAAATTGACTTTTATACCAAAGAGTGGGATAGCCATGATCACTTTCTTCAATGGCAAACTTATAAATAAACCAAAGTTCAAAATGGACTAGCCATGATCAAATTTTGATGTGCCCATATAACTTGCCTATATTATTTGTCTATTTAATCAATAAATTTTTAGATATTTAAATGCAAAGAACGTGGTAATTTAATGTATTTAGAAGCGACAAGCCTAGCTAGACAAAATTACAAAAATGCAATCCAAAATGATGATAATATTATAACTAGTTTTGATGCAATTTACGATCAAAATTAATACGTTGGTTTTGCATTCTCCTTCTTCACGGCATGGACCCGAGAATGTTTCCCATTAATTGGACGCTATGGGATATAGTTAGGTTATGGTCAAACGAAAAAGATCAGCAGTCATGTCATATGTCACATAATGTGAGATTATATCGTTCAAACAATTTGGAAGACAAATAGCATTTTTGGATTTTTACAGTTGTGCCTCGCTTACATTTAATAGAGCAATGTTAAACCAAGGTCTCTGACCGGGTGTTAGGCTGCCATTGGAGGGGCGTCCCTTTTTTGGGGCTTGGGCCCGGTGTGGTGGGAGAGAGGGACACGTGCCGGCGTGGGCATAGCCGCCGTCCTCCCCCCTCTTCTCTCTCTTTTCCTTTTAGCATTTCTGCAATTAATAACAATGCCATCATCATTATATATATATGAAAATGTTAAAGAGCCCGCGGTCTGTGCTGCCAGTGTCACGACCCGCACCCGGATATACGGGTACGAATACGTGGGTCACGCCCAGCCTACGCCGCGGTATCGGCGGTAGAACGCTGTCAAGTATACTATACTAACTACAACTTCTAAGATCCATAACTATGAAATGTACTCATGTCACAACTCGAAAACTAAGGAAGATAAGACAAGAAATAATAACAATATCACTAGAACGACTAGAATCTACACTAATCATAAGACATGAAAGATAAAGAAGGAACAATAAGACTAACTAAGAATAACTACCAGGCAACTCACATAGAAGAATAGTGAGATCCACCTCAGCTAGCAACATCATGAAGTCCAATAATGAGGGCACAACTACTCCTAAAATTTTCATAACGTATCCAGTCAGGAGCGGAACGAGCACAAATCTCAAATAACAGTTCTAATTAGACGATATTGAAAATGTAGCAGTAAATAGAGAGAATATACGAGGTAAATAATGTGTACATGAATCATGGTAAGGCATGTCAAGACTGTAACTGAATGTAAGAACAGGGAAAATAGTATAAATCATGTACAAGAATCTGGAACTATATCTATGTGAGTTTAGCACTAGTTTCAACATGTGACCGGCTTAGAACTTGATACAATGTTTGGCCTGGCTAATCAAACGTGAGTGTATGATTAACACTATACAATGATGATACAATATCTGTGGGGTATTGATCACATATCTACGCTAACACCCCCATCCCTGACTAATATAGTGGATCCAGTCATGACACGTCATGACACGCATTCTCTGTGAAGTAGCTCTCCTTCACAGGAATCGTGTCTATACTATGAACAAGGAAACAATGAAGACTTGTACAAGGCATACCATATATAAGAGGAATAACATCTTATGACGGGATCCAACAAATACCAATCCGTGTGAACAATGTGTCAAGAGAACAAGGATATCTACACTAAATACTAGAAACAAAAACGATATCATAAAACAGAATTATTATCAGAGAATGTACTCGCCTGGGGTCCTGCTGTCAATATGAATCAGGGTTCGGAGTAAAGCCACAGACCTAAAGATGAAATAATACAAGAGCTGATCAGGGTCAAAAGACATACTAACATCTAGGTCAAACTAAGTCAAACTAAGACAAACTGGGTTAAGATTGACGTCTAAGTCTAATCTAGGTTAAATAGGTCAATGGTTGACCTACAGTTGACTTTGGTCAAAAAGTCAACGTTTGTCAAATCTGGTCAAACCTAGGTCAAATATTGACTCTACTTCGACATCTAGTCAAAGTAGTCAACCATAGTCAAGCTAGTCTCTATAACCATCTACAAGGTCAACTTACGAATTTCAGTGATTTAGAAATCACTGAAATCGACAGGTCTCTAAAACAACCAAAAGGAGAAAATATTATAATAATAGGATGACACAAAAAGGGAAGAAATATACAGATGTTGTCGGATGATGAAACTAACATCACCAACGTGTCCAGAATGGTCAAATCAGCTAGGATAGCCTGTCCAAAAATCCAATTTGGACACAGGGGCAAAACGGTAATTTCGGGCCGAAATGATGTCCGTCGTTGGACACAATTTGCACCGAAAAACGTGTCGAAATAAAAGTGCACAAAACCTAACCAATTATATGTCCACGAATCCAGAATGACGATACGAACCCAACGGTATATCCAGAATTGGATTCCGATGAGCCGGCGTCAAAAAGTCCCATTGACTCAGAAAGTGGGACCCGCTTTGCACCGAAATGCGTGCCAGGGCCCACGTTCTCCAAATCAGGCAAATTTTATATGAAAACATGCCAGAACGACGCCACGAGTCTACTGGTGGTGTCAGAATTTGAATTCGGAGTCCCGGGTTCAAAAATAGAATTTAACTAGTGCAACACTAAGAATTCGAACGACCAACTTTGGCGTCGAATTCGACCGACCTAACAAGCTCAAACTGAAATGAAATCTAAAGGGGGCAGGAAGAGGGTTATACCAGCTGTGCACCGGAACTGGTGGCGCGCAAAACGGACTGCGACGACGAAGATACGAACCCGCGAAGTTGGCGTCACGAAACTGTCCAAAAACAGTACAAATTAAAACGTCAACTTGGTGGCCGGTTTTGATGTATCAAACGACGAAATTAACGGGTGAAATTTGACAGGGGTGAAGGGGTATATACCGAGATTGCGACGGAGCGAAGAAATCGCCGATCCAACGGTCGGATTCTCCAGAAAATCGGCACGAAGTTGCTGTCCCGAAACTCCATTTCTGGATTCAACCCGCGCGCGCGTCGACGGGATTTCGTCCAAAACGCACGAATCGGGTACGTGGCTCGTCGGGGAAGAGGATGACGGCGAAGGGGAGCTCGCCCAGGGGTGCGCCCGGCTCGCGCGCGGCCGTGGGGGGGCTCGCCGGCGGCGGCGGTGGCCGGGGCGGCGCGCGGCCTGCTGCTGTGCGCGTGCGCTGTCGCACCTTGCTGCGAGCTGCTGCTGCAGCTGCGCTCGCGCGCGTGGGGGCGGCCCAGGCCGACCACGGCGGCGGCGGCTGTGGTGCGGGCGACCAGGCGAGCAGCGGGCTGAGGTGGCGAGAGTGGGATGATGGTTGTGGCGGTGTAGGTGATGACAATGGTGATGGTGGTGTGTCCTTCTCTTGAAGAAGAAGAAGAAGAAGAAGACTAAGAAGAAGGAGTTGAGGAAGAAGAAGGAGAAGTGAGAAGGAGAGAGAGATGATGATGATGATGAAGAAGAGGAAAAGGGGGGGGGGGCTGTACCAGTACGGGTAGGGGGGTTTGCGTGTGCTGGGAAGAGGGAGAGAGTGATGTGAGGGAATGGGTGAGAGAGAGAGAGATTATATATAATATATATAAGTGTGTGTATATATTATATAAGGAGGGAGAGAGAAAGAG
Organism: Iris pallida; assembly: GCA_029216955.1. Classification (NCBI taxonomy): domain Eukaryota; kingdom Viridiplantae; phylum Streptophyta; class Magnoliopsida; order Asparagales; family Iridaceae; genus Iris; species Iris pallida. Next base: position 1,332,807 of record JANAVB010037418.1, read on the forward strand.
ATATTTAGAGAGAGGGGGGGGGTTGTGTTCGGCTGATGCATGGGGAGAGGGGGTGTGCTCACGTGGGGAGAGGAGAGAGTGAGGTGTTTGTAAAGAGAGAGAGAAAGATATTAAATGAGAGAGGGAGATATTTAATGTATATGTGTGTGTGTATATATATTAAATATAGAAGAGAGAGAAAGAGAGAGATGGGTTTACTTCATGAAGAAGAAAAGAGAGAGGGGGGTTCGGCTGAGTGTGGGGTGAGGGGGTTTCTCTTTGTGTGGGAAGTGTACATGAGTGAGAGGAGAGATGTAACACATGTATACACGTAGGTATATATACATAGAGAGAGAAAGAGATAATAATATAAAATAAAAGAATTATATTTTCGAGTAGGCAAAAATAGGAGAACACTAGTGGGATGTATGGGCAGTCATGACAGGGCCCACACTAAACTGGGTTGGGCGTTGGGCCAAGTTGGACAAGGTCGAGGCCAATATTTAATCAAAATAATAAATTAAGCAAATTAATTCATGGATGAAATAGGAGCACAAGGGAGATCGAAATTGTGGCACGCAAGTGACACCTGCATAGTTGGCTCAAAACAGGCCAGAGCCATATATTGGGTCGACTGGATTGGACCGATGTCGGGCCCGGAAATTAAATTGGAATTTAAGTCAGGTTTTACGGCAGATAATTAATTGGCCTAAATTGAACCGAAAGTTGTGCGAAGGAAATAGAGCACAAAATGGAGTGTCTGAGTGGGACACGAAGGTCAGGGGTGAAGAGCGTCTCGAGTAGATCAGGCATGACAAATTGGTTTCGAGAAAATGACAGGTCTGGTGCTCCTAAATTAAAAGTCACGGCAACGCGCATACGAAGATCAAAAATAAAAGTGGGAATAATTAATCAATGATTAATTGGTCTAATTTGACCCGAAGTTGCGCGATACAAAAGGAGCACAAGGGAACGAGTTTGGATGGGACACCATATATCAACATGAAGGTAATCTCGTCTACTACAAACTTCAAGAAGGAAGTTTCCAGAGACTGGCATCCCTGATGCTCTAGAATTCCAAGTCACGGTAAAGAGCATTAAATGATAATAACTAATTAAATCAAAATTAATTATCGAGAATAAATCATTTAGGAAATTCGAAAAAAATTCCAGAAATTCAGGGGGCTTACAGCCAGCTGTGGCACAACCCAATTTGTCCCCCCCCATTCATGTGGGTTCCACCCGCCGATGTCCTACCAATTAAAGACCGCCACGTGGACCGTGGACCAAAACTGTGGGCCAAAACGCAGTCAACGTAGCACTGTCGATATATATATGGAAAATGCTAAACTATTCGCGGAAGGGACGCCCGCGGGCCTGGCCCGCGCCGACGTGTCCCCCTCCAATTCCCACCCCCCCCCCTCCAACCCACACCACCACCCAAAAAAAAATACCACATAGGTCCCACCTCCGAAAATTTCAGCCCCCCCTCCCCCCCTCCAATCGAAGCCAACACGTGGTTGCAGGCCAGCACTGTGGTCACAGACCGCGGTCCATGTAGCACTGCGGTATGTATATATATGTGCTTTAAGCTCTCTCTAGGAAAATGATACAAAGCCTTGATTGCTTGTCCCATAAACTAAACATTTACGTTTTCATAATAGTTGAACTTAACACGAGTCTGTGCGCATCTACAAGCAACAGGGGCGGAGGCACACTATAGCTGCACTGGGCTGTAGCCCAGTGCAAGCTTAAGAGAAAAAGGTAAAAAAAAAAAAATCAATGACAAGGATGTAGCACAGTCTAGTTATCCAACACATCCCTTACTCCCAAGTCAACGCAACACAAGACTTTCTTCTCTGCCTAAATTGTTAATCCCTTACTCTCGACCGGCAACCGCCAAACCTAGCAGACAGCAGCGGCTGCTCTCCCTCTCCAACCTGTCGGCCGGTACGCCGCGCGCTGCAGCGGCACAGTCAGCACGGCTGTTCTTCTGCTCTGGCCTAAATTTTTAATAAGTAAACGTTACCAAATTTTAGGTTTAAATTTACAAAAAAAAAAAAAAACTCTGTCGAACCATCGAATTTACAAATGAAACTCTGACAAATTTTTGGCAAAATTTTTTAGAACCTTATAGTAACTATTAGCTAGCCCACCCTGCTTCAAAATTCTGGCTCCGCCCCTGACAAGCAGCAATTTTTTATCCCTATTTTCCAAGAAGAAGTCTTTTGAATCTTATCAGTTATCAATCCTTATCACTTCCATTCTCAAAGAATAATAGTCTTTCTTACGTACCATTATCATGAATAAGATTAATTATCCTCTTCAATTTCCAAACATCAATAATTCAGTTTTGCCAAGCATAGTTAGTTAACCTTCGAACCGAAAGCAAATTGAAACACAAACATAATATAAATTTCTAAGAAGTGCAATTTGATTAAAAAATATCTGACAAAAGAAAAGAGGATAATAATATTATCTGATTTGTGGCTAATGTAATAAGTTACGGAGCTGCTAAGTTGTCCGTAGTTTGTAACGGCGGACGTGACCGCCAGCTGACGTGGCGGTCGGCAATTGACCCACCGATCCGGGTAAGACGTGGAGATAGAGATGCAACGGATGGCCGTCACGTCGGCTGGCGGGTCATGTCCGGCTACAAACTGTGGACAAAATATCATTTTCGAATAAGTTAAGAATTAGACCTTAACCCCAAAGAATGTCTCCTATATATAATCAAGCCAATGAAAATACTATTATATACATTAACCTAGCTAGCTAGCTAGCTAGCAAATAATGAACAATTTTCTTTGCTCAAAGAACATATATATATTTTTGCATAAATCAACATCTTTTCTTTGATCGCCAGTGAGCTAGTACTGTAGCAGTCCTTGTAGCAAGCTAGCTAAGCTAGCTGTACTCCTCTCCTTCTTCTTCTGCTATGCTCTTCATCGGTACTATTCGTCTGGAGCTGCTGGAGGAGGAGCGTTGCTGCTGCTGGAGGTTCGGCAACCAAGCACTTTGCTGCTGCGCAAATCGCCTCAGTTCCTTCTTCGTCATCCTGATCTTTATCCTTACGGCTTCGCCTTTCTTCGCGTCCGTATCGCTGCTTTCGCACTGCTTCAAATCTTCTTCTTCGTCGGCGTCGGCGGCGGCCCACATTCTCTCCGGCACAAGGCAGTTCCCCATGATCGATATATATATATATATATACTCGAGATGAATATATACTTTCTTGAGAAATATATATTTGATTTGAGCTAGCTCGATCGATCAAGCTAATAATTAAGTTAATTGAGAAGAAGAAAAAATCTAAGAAAGAAAGTAGGCCTTAGTTTGGTGTTTATATAGTGGAGAAGAAGGAGTACGTGGATTGGGTTTTGAGTGTGGAATGGAAAATCTTTTTGGTAGGCTATAGGTGACCGTGACCAAGAAAATATTGAAGAGCTATAGAGAGAAATGCATGGTCAGACTGACATATCCTTCTTTCCTTGCCATACTTATAACATGTGACGTACGTGCATGCATGCACTGCATGGATATTGCATTAGCCCCAACGTTGCATGAATTAATTAATTAAATATACACACACACACACAAGAGAGTAGTAATTAGATTAGATGTATGAGAAGAGCTCATGAATGAATATATGTTGATTAGGACATTAATCTTAGTTAGTTCGTCTTAAGAGACCTACCATAAAGAAGAGTGGCGTTGCAAATTTTGAACAAAGACCAGCTGGTCATTGTCTTGAAGTACATTCTTGATCATTCCTAAGGGGGCGTTTGGTACGCGGTATTTTTTTTTATTCTCGGAAAAATTTAAGATGTGAATCTATTACCACGTTTGTTTGGCTTATAAAAAATTTATTCCCGGAAATTATAAATATCCGGGTAAATAGTTTATCCACAAAACATGAAAATTCTATCCCTGGAGAATAGGTGAGTATTTTTTCTTTTTGTCCGGGAAAAAAAAATTGTCTAAATTTTTTTCATCTTTTATGATCAATTTTGTCATTTTGACTAGTTTTGAACATTTTTTTCGTTTTTTTGTCGTTTTATTGCTTTTTTGTCGTTTTTACCAATTTTTTGTCGTTTTAAGCGATTTTTTTTCGTTTTTTTACCCTTCTTTTTTGTCTTTTTTGTCACTTTTTGATTATTTTTTGTCGTTTTTATCGCTTTTGTCATTTTTTGTCGTTTTTACCAACTTTTTGTCGTTTTAAGCGATTTTTTGTCGTTTTTACCCATTTTTGTCTTTTTTGTCACTTTTATGTCATTTTTGGTCGTTTTTATCGCTTTTTTTATCATTTTTACCAATTTTTAGTCGTTTTTAAGCGATTTTTTTGTCGTTTTACCCATTTTGTGTCTTATTCGTCACTTTTTGAATATTTTTTGTCGTTTTAATCCATTTTTTGTCCTTTTTTCCGCTTTTTTTTGTCAATTTTTGTCGTTTTTGGAGCTTTTTTTTTGTTGTTTTTACCGATTTTTAGTCATTTTTGGTCATTTTTTCTGATTTTATGGCGTTTTTTGTCACTTTTGTCGCTTTTTTGTTGCTTTTACCGATTTTTTGTCGTTTTTGTCGCTTTTTGGTTATTTTTTATCGTTTTAACCGATTTTTTTGTCGTTTTAACCAATTTTTTGTCCTTTTTTATCGATTATTTTTCGTTTTGTCGCTTTTTTGGTTATTTTTTGTCGTTTTAACGATTTTTTTGTCGTTTTAACCGATTTTTTGTCCTTTTTGTCCTTTTTATCGATTATTTTTCGTATTTGTCGCTTTTTGGTTATTTTTTTGTCGTTTTAACCGATTTTTTATTGTTTTTAACCGATTTTTTTTCGTTTTTTAACCGATTTTTTTGACATTTTTTGTCGTTTTAACCGATTTTTTATTTTTTTGTCGTTTTTACCGCATTTTGGTTTTTTTGTCGTTTTTACCGATTTTGTCATTTTTGTCGTATTTTGGTATTTTTGTCGTTTTTATCCTTTTTTTTTTATTTTTGTCGTTTATACACTTTTTGTCGTTTTTTGGTCATTTTTGTCGTTTTAACCGATTTTTTGTCATTTTTTCATCGTTTTTGTCGTTTTTTGTTATTTTGTCGTTTTTACCATTTTTTTTTCGTTTTTACCGATTTTTGTCGTTTTTATCCGATTTTTTATCTTTGTTCATTTTTTTCGTTATTATTATTTTTTATTTTTTTCCCGGGAATATTTATATTGTCACCAAACATGGGAATGTAATTTTTCAGGGAATTTAATTCCTTGGAATTTGATTCCCGGGAATATAGAATTCCCGGCTATATAGTATTCCGCATACCAAACGCCCCCTATAAGTTGGGGAAATTTATAATTATTTAATCTCGTATCTTTCAAAGACGTGGATATGTCACGACCCGCACCCTTGTGAGGGGCACGAGCACGTGGGTACGTCCAGCCTACGCCGCAGTATCGGCGGTAGAACGCTGTATATAACGTCTGTAAATACTACGACTAACAGTATAAAGGTACCAGTACAGTATATACTCTCCGAATGGAGGTGACATATCAATACAGTCTCAATCACAGAATAAAACTAAGGTAGATAGCTCAGAAAGAGAACATATGATAGATGAAAGAGTAAATAAGTCCAGAGTCTAATACAAGCCCAGATATATACAACATCACAGGGTCTCAAAATATAATGTAGAAGCTACAGTCTGATAAAGCTAGCTGGATCGCAGTCCAGTCAAATCTAGCTAATCTACACTACTCTGGAAGTACAAAATCTAGTGGCTCTACTATAAGGCCACGATCCAAGGCTACTCCATCTGACTCGAGCCCATAATAGGTCGAGCAGTCCGACTCAGAATCATCTGTAATATATCATAACGGTATCCTGTCAGGAAAATGAGCAAGTACAAGCACTAACAGCAGTTCCATGTGAATTGACAAATTCTATAAGAGACAGTATAATGAACTACGAGACAAAGATATATGAAAACTTGGGAACCGTTCGGAAGCAGAGTTACAACCCTTAAACCAAACAAGGACCGGGGTTGTAACTCTTCTCCGGAGCAGAACTTAGTCTCCAATCAAGGTACAATGTAAAGGCATGTAGAGCATGTGAGTAACTGTATATCATGGCATGGTGAGAAAAATATTGAATGTAGAACAGAGCAGGATATACGATAAGATAAAGTAAATATAAAATGTGACTTGAATTATTAGAGCGATATGTGATCGGCTTGGGATAAGTGACAGGACAGGCTATCCACTTGGCCCGGCAATCCGCGGTGACCTCAATGGAAAGTCATGCCGGCCAACCTGGATAACGAGTGTAGCTTCCCTTTCCAGAATTTTTGAAATATTTTTTTATTATTATTATTTTGTGGTGATTTTAACTACTACCCTGACCACACTTCCACATATGCCAAACCACATAGTATTCCTATAAGGATTTTTGATTCTGGTCTTGCATTGCTTTGTTGTGCAAAACTGCACATGGAACATGATAGATTTTGGGTTGCAATTTGGATGCTGCATACTCTATCATTAGATCTAACTAAAGGAATTGGGAATATTGACTAAATTCCTGTACAGGTGGAGGCTCTTTGAGAACTTCTATACATTAATTTAGGCTCTCCATTCTTTGTTCAAACTCCTTATTCTAAGTTCTCAAAGAATGTCTAGTGTCTGGACTAATTCAAGCGAGATTGAAATTCCATGCTGCAAATTAAATTTGGTAGTTGGGTCTTGAAAGTCATGATTATTTGCTGGTATTGGTGGTAGGTTTGAATATGGTTGCCGTTTGATGACGATGATACTATGATGGAAGCATGGCTCTAAGGTTCATCTTGTAAGCTTTGCTAAGTTATCAATTTGATGATTGACAATTCGATCTCTCTCTGAAGGTTTCATGATGAGCACTTGTTATTGATTCCAACTTTGATCTTATCCAATCAAGGCATACTTTTTCTGAATCCTGAAGGTACTGAAAACACAAAAGGCTAGCAATGTGAGACCATTGATTCATTAGATGCTTGCATATTAGGTGATTGTTAATCTTTTATATGCTTCCCAGAACTTCAATGTCTGTATAAATGACACACACGTACAACCTTACCCATAACCACAGCCTTGTCCTCATTATTTGGGTTTGTTCGTGAGGAATTTGATAATTAGGACTACACTGTATATAGAATGTTACTCATTTATAGCTCCTGTTCATGATAACTGAAATCTAGTTATGTGCTAAATGACGAAGCAGCAATACCAAGCCCACGCACAGGGGCCAACCACCCAAGCCACAGTACAATATTTTCTCCTCAAGCAGTAAGCAAACCCGAGCTCCCCCATGAGCCCAGCACGGGCCAATCACAACCAAGGATTATTATTTTTTTTATTAAACAACAGAATTGGTATCACCATCCCTCATTCATTCCTATCACAATTGCTAAACTTATCTAAACTAGGAATCCTTAGGATCCGATAATCCTAAATCCCTGGCCGACCCCAAGCATTCCCGAAGCCACATGGCTGCTATTGTGCCATCGCAGCATGACTCCATGCGTTGGCCGCGTCTGCCAGCGCCTTCCCAGCCGTACGACGGCATCTCCAAGTGCTCCTCGTCGACATGCTCCCCCTGCAGCCAGCCGAGTAAGCATAATCCTGAGCACCGCGGCACTAGCGTCAACACGATTGCTCGCGGCAGCCTCGGGTAGCAGTGCAAACAGATGCCAGAGCACAACAGTCGGTGGAGACGGAAACGACACAACTCATCGTCGAGCCGACGGTGCAACTATGCATCGACCACATTCTCCGTGTGCCAACTCGACATCCCTACCATCTTGCCAACGCTGGCCACTCTCCACCCCCTTTCCGCACGCACGCTCGGTGCCGAACGCTGCACGCGAGGGAACGGCCATCTCGCCTTGTGTCGAACCATGCCGGCTGCCCACTCGAGCAACGGTGGCATCTTCGTTCAGTTACGCTCTTTGATCATGAGTTGTTGCACCTGCACATGGATAGCACCTTTGCCATGAGTATAGGTAAATTACCTATATGCCCTTCTTTATTGAAATCATGTTATTAATTTCAATAGGAATGTTATTATACAGTACAGTGGGTATTATGTATTGGTATATATAGAAGTTGATATAAATAATTAAGCATATGGAATAACGGTAAATATACGTTTTTACGCGACTTGAATATGTAGATTATTTTTTTAAATGTGTTAATGTATTTCTCTAGAAATACCTAAAAGGAATTTGTGACTGGTATATATATAAGGAGAATGTTTCCCAAATAAAATATTTTTTCGCTATAAAGGTATATACTTTCAACTACAAATAAACTAATAGCTATTTATATGAGTAATTGCAAGTATCTTCTAATAAAGGGTTATTTTCAAATTAAGCCTATATCTACAACACTCTCATTATTTTGAGTTGCCTGTGCATATTATTATTAGATACGAAATATGTTAAAGAGTATGTATATTATATATAATTTTATAATGCATCTTTACAGCAGATGAGAGCATAATATCTTATAATAATATAAACATGTCACTCTATAATGGGTCAATTAAATGTATACGATATTTTGTACCAGGAATTGTATAAAAAGAAATTACTTTTTCCTTAAACCCTAATAAGGACATATCTCTATAGGTGTATGTATGCTTGGTAGTTACTGGTGGTTGTTATGCCCTGGTAGATTTTGGAAGATTGTACCAGCATTAGCTCGTGGATAGGCCAGGACTAGACCCTTGGTATCACAGTCTCAGCAACCTTGGACAGACTCCAGGCAAGTATACCTTGCCTCCCTCTACAGTTTATTTACATGCATATTTCTATTATTATACAGTTTTACTAGTTGGTTATTACTTGTGATTTGTATATCGTACATGCTAGTATAGCTATAGTCCTTGTACATGGTTAGCCTTGTTAGTTCATATTGGATTGGTTCTCTCGTGTATCGTGATTGCGTCGTGTCGTGTCTTCACCTGTGTCTTGACTGAGTCGTATCTGTAAGTATGAGTGAGTGAACTGCTATTCCTTTGTCTTTCCCACAACCTGCAATTCCACACACGGGGCGAGGGTTGCCTTTGCACCTTCGAGTCCACAATCGGGGCGAGGGTGACTTGCCTTGAAACAACCTGCGAGTCCACAATCGGGACGAGGGTTGTCCTTTGCACCTGCGAGTCCACAATCGGGGCGAGGGTGACTTGTCTTGAAACTGACCTGCGAGTCCACAATCGGGACGAGGATTGGTATCCATTGATCTACCAGCAGTTCATTTATGCATACTTGATCCCGTGTCCATGTTCATAGTTACCTGTCAGTTGCCAGATGTCAGTTTCCTGTCTAGTTCCTGTTTATACCCAGTATATATTATTGCGTGATTAAACTGTTAGATAAGCATGTTTTATGTATCTTGCTAGTCCTCTGAGGACCTGATGATCTCTTCAGGTTTAGCGACTACATGGAGTTTGTTAGCAGAGCAGGATGATAGAGGATTGGATGTACGATACAGGTATTTGGTTGTGATATTTCTTTATTATCTTCTCGTGCTTTATATTCCATACCATGATATACTCTGCTTATTTATAGACGCACATCATTCTTAGAGTCTAATCGAACAATATGCTAATGGGCTGCAGACCATGACCCATACTTGTTCATTCTTGTATATATGATTCATGTGGATTGAGATATAGTTTAGATTAGACATGATACCCATGACCTTGACAGCTTATACGTACTCGAGTCGGGCTGGAG
>JANAVB010037418.1:1347539-1387539 GCA_029216955.1 Iris pallida
TGGTCATTCTCCGTGTAAATTAAGACAGAGAATGCCATTCTCCGTGTTACTAACACGTAGAATGGTCACCCTCATGCGAAATTAACATTTTTCGTGTTCTAACACGGAGAATGCCCATTCTCCTGCATTTTATGTTCAGTTGAAACTTTGGAGGGCCATAACTTTTGACTGGGAGGTCGAAACGAGGTCCCATTTGTCGCAAAATGAGCGTATCTTTGAGGAGGCTGAAAGTAACCGCTTTACCGTTAGACGGCCTACCAAAATTTTAAAATCGCAAAAAAAATGATGTTTGGACCTCCGTTTTAGCACTTTTGCCGTTTGTCTCGGTCTTTCCGAAATTTTTCGACGAGTTTTTGAAGATTTTTGAGGAGAAAACCTAGATTCGAAAGTGAGCAGCGTATGGAAGAAAATGAAGTATCGAAACATTTTTTTAAGAGTAGTTTCGTGGGTGTTTTCAATAAATTAGAAGAGTAAAAGGGTCATGGAATCCGCTTTGGATAAGTTTCTCTAATTCTGGGCACGCGATGAAAGTTTTTTTAGCGGTGGATTTTTCATGAAACTTTTTCAGTTTTTGGGCATTTCATAAATTTCCCCTTTTTGAAGTACTATCCTGATCGTGTCGTATCCAATGTGTCAAGTTAGTACATGTCATGCACAGGTTTCGGAGCATTTCGCACATCATGAGGCTTTATATATGTCGCATAGCAGACTGTTGCATACTTCATGGAAACATATGGAGATGCTTTTGTTGTCTCTTCATTCCTCTCAATATTTCTCCTTGACTGGCGTACGTGTCATTCTAGAAGGACACGAATTCAACGATTTCATTCTAATAAACCCTCTGAACAGAAGAATGCAATTAAATTAAGCAAGCTCTATTTGATATAGACGTGTCCACATGGATTCTCATTTCTCAAGCTACTTTTTGTCAAGAATTATGGAACCTAATGGAAGCGAAAATTTTTATACAGGGGGAAAAGCTTCATGTTATTTACGCAAATAGTGAGAAGTTTGCAAAAATTTCACTCTAAGGGATCCGGCGCCAGTTGAACTGGCGCCCATTTTTTTTTTTAAAAAATGAATCCGGCGCCAGTTCAACTGGCGCCCAAAAAAAAAAATTAAAATAAACGAGGCTCCAGTTGAACTGGCGCCTGGCAAGTTGGGAGGGGGGGGCGGGGGGGGGGGGGGGGGGGGGGAGGGGGGGAGGGGGGGAGGGAGGGGGGGTTTTTGACTGTTTTTTTTTTCCTCCCTTCTTTCATTTTGTTTTAGCTGATAGTTTTTTTTTTTTCCCCTTCTTTCATTTGTTTGGCTTCCTTTTTTTTTTTCTTTTAATTTCTTTTTTGTTTTTTTTTCACTCCCTACCATTGTCAAGTCTTATCTGTCTCTTACAAATTTGTATTCTTCCTCTTTCTCTCTCTTTCTTTCTTCTGCAAAAGTATGATGGAGATTGAGGGGATGTTGGATTGGAAGTATGTTGTAGTCTTCCCCTTTTCCTTTCTCTCTTTCTTTCTTCTGCAAAGTTTTGATCTCGTGATGTTGTTTTGGAAGTATGTTTCGGGTTTTGATTATAAGAATAGAAGAGATCACACAATGAGCTATGAAGCAGCCGAAGAAGTAGAAGATAGGCAAGGAGGAGGAGAAGAATAGTTGTATTTATTAGAGAAAAAATGGAACATCAGAATGATGGTCGCATTCCCGGTGGACCTACCACCCAAAGAGAATTTGAAGAACGTAAAAGTCACGTATCTGAATTGGTATTTACTGGAAAGGTAATTTTATTTATTATATATTATTTTGTATTGATACATTAAATGAGTTTAATTAACTTATTCGTATTGTATTTCTAGTTGTATGATTATCCGCTGGATGCACGTTTACGGGAACATGGTCAATGGCGTCACGTAAAAAATGACGTCGAAGGCCGCAAATGGGAGCTAATCTCCGAACAAAAAGACTTGGTTGAGTCGTTCGGTTTCAACTATGTCGACCAAATAGAGTTCATGCAACATGACAGGGACTTATTGTTCAGTTTGGCAGAGCGTTGGTGGCCCCAACGTAATACTTTTTAGTTGCCCCTAGGAGAAATGACGGTTACTCTCTGGGACGTAGCCAACATTTTAGGATTACCTATTACAGGTTGGGTAACTTATTACATAAATTTCCAAATGACACATTTATTCCGATGTTGTAATATTTTAAATTAATATTTGCAGGTCATCCTATATACTTTACTGATCGATCAGATCCCAATGTATTGATACGTAGATATCTTGGTGTATCCGGTCCGACGGGACCTGGACAGAAGGGTAGATCAGACGTTAGTGTAAGTTGGCTACGAAGCAACTTTATGTTTCTTGATCGTACAAGTGACGCTCCGGTAGTCGTAGATGAAAATCGGGTATAAAAATCTATATTTTATTTCAGATTAAAATATATTATTGTAGTTTGACTCCATAAAGATTTAATTAATATTACAGATTGTTTGTTGCACAAGAGCCTATTTACTTGCTTTGTGTGGTTCAGTTCTTTTTCCGAACGGAACTGGCTGCAAAGTAAGTGTTCGTCTTTTACCTTTTTTCGAAAATTTGAAACAAAAGACTCCACATGCATGGGGAGCAGCGGTATTGTCGTTTTTATATACTTGCTTGACGGAGTTTGTTAAAACGACGTCAAATACATGCAGTGGAAAGAAAGAAAGAGAGAGAAAGAGGAAGAATACAAATTTGTAAGAGACAGATAAGACTTGACAATGGTAGGGAGTGAAAAAAAAAACAAAAAAGAAATTAAAAGAAAAAAAAAGGAAGCCAAACAAATGAAAGAAGGGGAAAAAAAAACACTATCAGCCAAAACAAAATGAAAGAAGGGAGGAAAAAAAAAACAGTCAAACCCCCCCCCCCCCCCCCCCCGCCTCCCCCCCCCCCTCCCAACTTGCCAGGCGCCAGTTCAACTGGAGCCTCATTTATTTTAATTTTTTTTTTTTGGGCGCCAGTTGAACTGGCGCTGGATTCATTTAAAAAAAAAAAAAAAAAAAAGGGCGCCAGTTCAACTGGCGCCGGATCCCTTGGAGTGAAATTTTTGCAAACTTCTCACTATTTGCGTAAATAACATGAAGCTTTTCCCCCTGTACGAAAATTTCCGTAATGGAAGGGATCCTTTTAGTTTTTTTGTTTTTTTTTCCCTTCCAACTCATATCCGTAGATAAACCATGATCAATTTATGGGTTTGAAGATCTTTGGAAAGCAGTAAAACTCAAAGAACCAAGTTAATCCACGCAGGGACGGATCCAGAAACTGAAACTGGAATAGGCTAGAAACTGAAACTGGAATAGGCTACAGCAGATTCAGGTGGACTAGAGCTGGGATAACATATATAAAAAAATCAAAAATAAAAAAAAACATATGAAAAAAAGAGAGTAAATTTGTTTTTTGGGGTGGGTTGGAGCCCAGTACCCCACCAATAGTCTGGATCCGTCCTTGAATCTACGAGCTATAATATTGAACTTTAGACCGATATAACTCAAACAAGAAATTGCTTATTAAGTCCTAAAGCTATATTAGCATCTCTCTATGCATCATCTTTCCACTTTTTATTCCTTGCAGAAGCAAACGTTGTAATTACCTCCTTTTCGAATCTTAGTCTTGGATGCACAACCGGGATGCGAGATATAACCCAATAATTTTCACTTTAACTCATATATATTCGTATATGAGTCCGAGCGATTAAGAAAATATTCAATATATTGTCATCTCAATTCATTCTACCACCAAACTAAACCAACACGTTCATCCACACAACTACTAGGTACCAATCACACGTGTCATGCCCACCTTGGGTCCGACCGCTAGACCTACCTTTGAATCCAATCCGTATAATATCTCAAACACTAGTGCAACCCCAAACAACCTTATGGGGCTCCACCACAGGAGCAAATCCGTATAATATATGTACTTTATAAGTCCTTCTTCCGAACCACCTTATGGATACAACTAAGAAGGTAACTTGAATCTGATTATACGTATCATGAACGTTAAGCATAATAATCTGTCATGAAGTAACTACACAACACCCAATCCACTCCAATCTTGAAGTAACTAGAGCACCCGGTCCAGTCCAATCGATCTCGTATAATAGCGATCTAGAATTAAGAACAATCACAAATACAAGATTTGATATGAACGTATGTAGAAAAAATATTTTATTATCAAAAATGCTATTTGGCTCCCAAAAATTTTGGGTGATACCATCTCCCATTATGTGGCATATGACGTGGTTGCTGACATGACAAAATTTAATATTAAATTTAAAATTAATATTAAATTAACATTTAATTAACATGATAATTAACATTAAGATTAACCTTAACATTAAGATTAACCTTAACATTGAAATTAACATTAACATTAAAATTCACATTAATATTCATACTAAATTTAATATTAACATTAATATTAATATTAATATTAATATTAAAAATGGGTAATTAATTATTTGGGTTAAAATTTTCCATGTCAGCTACGCTACAATTACAAAAGATGAAGTCGTTGGAATTTTTTTCAAATTCTTCGGATTAAAATCTGCAAGAAAATAAATTAAATTAAAAGTTACCTGCCACCGGAAAAGTCGCGCACGAAGTACTGCCCTAAGAGTTAGTTCGGGTCTATGTGCAGACTGAATCCGAACGCCCCCAGTGGTAAATTCTTCGTTCCACCGGAATCTCGTTGTCGCACACGACGTTGAGAGAATGACCCCGACTTAGCTCCGCCCAGAGCAACAAATAAAGAACAGTATTTGGAGAGAGAGGAGAATTTTAGAGAGAGCTTTCGCAATGATATTTTTCGTATCCAAGAGAAGAGGAGGAAACCTCAATATATAGGCTATTGCCAAAGGATGGAATAAAGGGGAGATTAAATCAGCCTATTAAATTCTAACGTTACAAATATTGTAGCACATGATAAAAATATGATACATTGAATCTGAACATGATACAAATATCCAAACGTTATAGAATTAATGAATAGTAATGGTTGAAAAATAAATGATGAGGAGCAAAAAGGATTTTAGGGTCTCGGTCCGAACTCGAAGATGAAATCGAATCGGCATTCGGTGCCCACAGATGTGGGCACGTACCCGCACCCGTTACGTGCGCCGAACCGAACCAAGTCGAGCCGGGCCGGGCGGCAGTGGCGGCGTGCTTATGTGACCCATAGAGCTCCCACACACAACTTTTAATGAAGCAAAAGAGGGAGTAGTAATATATACACACTCATTTTTCCTTGCCCAACCGATGTAGGACTAAATGTGGGAGTTGAGCTTTTGCTCACAAGCTGAGCATCAACTAACAATCTCCCCCCAAAAGCTCAAGTTCCAAGGTAATAGAAGAAAGAAAGATAAGAGAAGAGTAAGAGAATTTTTGGACAGTTGTATACTATGCATAAATGAGATAGACTACTGCCTTGAATCTCAGGTAGTGACTATTGTCTTTGTCTGAAGAAGAGCTTGATGGACTATGCCTTGAATCAGTCTTCTTGAACCAGACTAAGAAAATAGCACACATAGTACGCTAGAGGTACTTGGGTCTATCGGGTGGCACGTTTGGTTGGCCATGCGCACTTTTACACATTCATGAGAGTTGTCTAGGATCGCCGCCATATCCTATAGTCGCGGCCCTCACGACCTCTCATATAGGTAAGTCCTTAAGGGTTGGTGATAGGAATCAACCATGCATATCATGCTTGGACTTATTAAGAGTTTAAACTCACCCTATTTATATCATAAAAGGAACACTGTCACCATAGGGATGAGGTATTAATGTACACATGTACAGCCTCCTGGGCTTTTATTTTAAAGAGAATTTAATCTCAGGTCAGTGTTCCATAATAGTCAGCTAGTCCAGCTTGTTTCTACCTATTGAACCGGCTTCTTGGGATCTCCAGTCAGACTCGGTTGGGTTGCCACTGCTGGTAACTATACTATAGGCTTAATCCTATCCCCCTCGATGATTCTAGGATCAATGTTCTAGACAAACCCTTCGTCAAGTGGTCTGCAAGGTTCTTTTCTGACTTTATATAGTCAAGAACCACATATTTGCCCAATAGGCTCTTTATTGACTTAAAGCGCAGCTGCAGGTGCATGTTCATCTTAGCATTCACAGAATCATGCTTTAGTAGTTCTATAACTGTCACCCTCGGATTTTGTTATACGTATTTTGGTATACGTGTACGTATCTCGGACCCGTATTTTGACTTGTCCTGGCTGGCTAGTCTTGGATTTTTGCATTGGCATGGGTTAGTTAGCATTTCATGGTTCGTGTAGTCTATTATGGCTTTGGCGCGTATCGGGTTCGACTTGGTTTGGCTCGGTTTGGATTAGTATGCAAACCCCTACCTACCACCATCTATCATTTATTAACCCAACAACCCTTCTCTCTCCTCATTCATTTCTCATTAACTCCTCTTCTTCTTCCTTATTTCCTTCTCCACCGAACCCCCACAGTAGGCAAGTGTTGTCACCCCCGTTTCCTGTATTTCGTATTCATGCTCGTAGTTGGATTTTGGTATGTATTTTTATTTTTCTCGACTTGCGAAATTTTGGATTTTCTCGTATTTTGGGTTTCGGCTCGGCTCGATTTTAGTTGGTTTGGTTTGGTTTGGTTTGATTTTAAGCCCAAAGGAACACCTTAGCTATACTCCACCCTCATTCCACCACAACCCACCCTCATTAATATCTCCACCAACATTCTCTCTCCTCATTACTCTTTCATTTAATTTCTCCATCTTCTTCTTCTTCCTTCCTCCACACAACACCCAATCCCATAGGCAAGTGCACCTTGCCACCAAATAAGGACCCCATTTTATTTGTCCATTAGCTAGATTAGGCTATGGTGAACAACATTAGAACTTGGCATTTTGTGATTTGGAGTCTCCATTGTTCTAGATCTAAGTTTTAATTATTTTTGGATTTTCTTGATTTTGATCGATTAAACTTTGATTTTTTTTGCTTGTTTTGAGGCTTCCATGTGGAAGAGAATTCAATTTTACTCAAGTTAGAACCTTGGAAATCCAAATTTGGTTTTGATTTGGTCAAGTTATGGGATTTGGAATTTTAGTGTTCTTGGAGGTAGCTCTCGGTGTGTTGGAGAAGAAGACCCCCCTTCGGCCTGCGCTCTTTAGCGCAGGGCTGACCCGCGCTCGGCCCCCTGGGCTGAACCGCGCAACCCCCCCCCCCCCCCTCGGCCTGCGCTTTTTAGCGCAGGGCTGACCCGCGCTCGGCCCCCTGGGCTGAACCGTGCAACCACCCCCCCCGGCCTGCGCTCTTTAGCGCAGGGCTGACCCGCGCTCGGCCCCCTGGGCTGAACCGCGCAACCGCCTTCTCGGCCAGCGCTTCTTTGCGCTGGGCTGACCCACGCTCGCCCCCCCTGGGTTGAACCGCGCATCCTTCCTTGGCGCACTGAACCCTAGCGCAATCCGATCCAGCACAGCTCAACCTAGCGCACTTGACCCCTGCGCAGTTCGTACCCCGCACACTTCGCTTCGGCGCAACCCGACTCAGCGCCCTTTGATCCTGCGCACTAGGTCCCTAGCGCCACTTGACCCAGCGCAACCTGATCCCCTGGATCCTAGCGCAACCTGTTCCCCTGAACCCCAGCGCAATCCACTTACCCATGGTGATTTGGTTTTATTTTCTTAGGC
The DNA here is from genome assembly GCA_029216955.1 of Iris pallida. Classification (NCBI taxonomy): domain Eukaryota; kingdom Viridiplantae; phylum Streptophyta; class Magnoliopsida; order Asparagales; family Iridaceae; genus Iris; species Iris pallida. The sequence goes on from JANAVB010037418.1 coordinate 1,355,228, forward strand.
TTGGCTTCTCTTTTATGGATTAGGGTTTTGAGATCTTGTTCCACATAACACGACTGTCTCGACCCAACACGAACTGGCACGGTTTTCGATGTTTTGCTTATGATTAGTACGGTTTTTCGTAAATTTTGTGAATTATGATCCTAGTGCTTTCTGATCTTCTTGATAGCAACCCGGTGCGCTCTTGACTTGTAACTGTGATTCATGATTTACTTCTGTAACTGGATAACTTGATAGTGGCCCGTGGCGGCACACTCCTGACTTGTAACTTGTAATTCGTAACCTGACTTGATGTTGTTGCGACGGCTAACTCGACTTGTATAATCAACTCTAACTCTGTGGTTGTTTATTCTTGCTGCTTGCGTAATCTACTTGTCTTGTCTTGTCTTGCATCATGTCTAAGACGTGACTCCCTGAGTACCACGGCCAGGGACTCATACTAAATTAGATTAGGCTAATGATTAGATCAAACTAGAACATGGAGAATTTCCAGTCACAGGCAATCTGGTTATCTGGGCGCTTTAATGGACTTGTAGCTTGCCGACGAGTAGAGCACATTTCCAGCATACTGTCATGTGTTGCACCTCTAAGTCACATAAGGGTATATCGTCTCCTGGGCGATGTACCCAACTATACTCTCAACCCGCGGAAGGATAACTGGGTAGTCTGCAGGGCTTGGGACTGCAAAATTCTCACTTGCATCTTGTCAGTAATTAGGCTTGTGATAACCCTAGTTAGTTAAGTAGTAAGCCGTAATATTTGCTTGGCCGCTTGTAAATGTATGGTGTCCAGCCTTGTCTAAGTCTCGTCTAGGTCCCTGTACCTGGTACTCCGTACATGATTGTTTTACTTATCTTTAACAATAAATGGATAGAGACGAGTGCTATTCAGGCGAAGGGTTACAACCCCGGTCCTTGTTTGGTTTACGAGTTGTAATCTGGCTCCCGGAATGGTTCTATGTCCCTAGTCATTTATTGTCCTGTTGTACTTTTATTACTTGTACTTTTTTTCCATTTTCTTATGTTCTGATATGCTGGCTTTTGTTCTTATTTCGTGGCCTCTCTTGTGGCACTTGCTCTTTCTGGGGTTTGACCCAGCTGGTTTTGTGTAGCCAGATTTCGGAGCAGCACCTGAGGATCTGCCGAACTTCGAGCCCAATGGTGACAACTAGACGAAACTCAGGCCAAGAGTGGGTTTTCCCTTTTTGATTTGCCCACTGCATTGTAAAATTATTCTTTTGAGGCGTTTAGCCGACGAGCACCTGTTAGCTCGATGCACATTTACTTACTGTCTGCCTACGGGCTGTAAACATGATTAACAAATCCTAGGGTTGATCATGTATGACTGAACTCTTGCTAGTCCTCGCATTTTGTATGACTAGCTTCATGATCAACTGAATATGTAATATTTGGGACGCCTTTTATTGTATATTTGGTGATCTAATATCTTGTAACTCTTAATACTTGCTTGAGATTGAGACAATAGGCTTGTTCATGACCTTAAGGGACTGTTGGCTTGTAGTAAACCCTCATATATCTAGACAGCCGTGACCGTATAGCGAGATGGATTCCATTTCAATATACGTAGCTGGCTATGTCCGCCCCCGCTCTCCAGTATTCTGGTTCTGGGGCGTAACATGGTTTAAGTGGTGGCCCATGCAGGTCTTGGCATTCAAGAATGTGAGGGTTTACCTAATAGATGTCTTAATCAGTACTCGTCCTTGATCTTCGTTCATATCCTCTGAATCTCTGGATTCTTGCCCTGATCGTGTACTTGTATCGTTGATCTGTCCTGGTCCTTCCTTATTGTTTCCCTGTGCCGTCTTCTTCAGCGGCACTGTACCTGACCCTGCCGATCAGCAAGGTGGATCACTTTCCGTAGACCAGCAGCAACCCGGAGATCAAGTCCAGCATTCCGGAGTAGCCTCCAGAGTTGTACCTACTGGAGGAGAGCCCCCAGTTCAGCCCGTTCAGCCTGCCGAGCCGGATGATGGCACCTTGGTAGGTCTCATCAGGACCTTGATAGCTTTCCAGGATCGTTGCGGAGATGCCTTGCACCAGGCGGTAGCAGATGCTTTGACCAGAGGCGGTCATCCAGGGAACAGCGCGGCCAACAGCTTCAAGCGCTTGAACCCTCCATTCTTCGGCGGCAGCGAGGATACGATTACCGCGGACGCTTGGCTTCAGGATATCGAGGTGGTTCTGGAAGCAGCTAGAACCCCTGAGAATGAGAAGGTGGCGGTGGTACGGCTACAGTTGCTGGACTTAGCTCGCAGTTGGTGGGCGGCACAGGCCATGGGATTAGTGGCACCCATTGCTTGGGCGGTGTTTAGAGAAAGATTCCAGACGAAGTATTTCGATGCTGTAGCTCGGTACGACCTACAGACGAGGTTTACCAACTTGAAGCAAGGAGGCAGAACGGTCGACAGTTATGCATCTGAGTTTTCTAGACTCAGTTGGTTTGCCTCCACCTTGGTGGCGATCGAGTTTGATAGGGCCCAGCGGTTCCAGCAGGGACTGTATTTGGAGATCTTGTTGGCAGTCGAGCAGTTCAAGCACCAGACGTTCGATGCAGTATTGAGAGCAGCTAGAAGGCATGAGTATACCTCCCAGAGGATCGTGGATAGGATCAGAGGTAGGAAGCGGTCCCACAGTCAGATGCACCAATCATCAGCTCCAGCCCCGACAGCTAGGAGTTTGACCATTGGAACTCCGAGGCGGGCGGCCTCAGTGACGTCGGTTCACCATTCAACCTGACGTATCCGCAGAAGCAGAAGCAGACTTTCACGATGGAATGTTCTCATTGCGGGAAGCCAGGCCATGTAGTGGCGGATTGTCATAGGGCGCAGGGATTGTGCCTGGCTTGTGGAGCGGCAGATCACAAGATAGGAGCCTGCCCGAATAGGGGTAGTTCATCCTCTTCCAACCTAACCAGTCCATCGGTTAGGGGACCAGCACCTATGCAGCAGCAGCAGTACCCAAGGCCATTGTTGCCTCAGGCCCAGGCGTTTCATCAGCAGAACCAGCAGCAGTATACCCAAGCCCAAGTGCAGAGTAGGCAGAGAGGTTTCCAGCAAAGGGGACCCGCAGCTAGAGGACAGGGTCAGGCCATGATGATGACTATAGAAGAAGAAGTTGTGCCAGGTGAGGTAGTAGCAGGTACTATTCTCGTCAACTCCTCTCCAGCATTGGTATTATTTGATTCTGGTGCATCGCATTCATTCATGTCTGCACGATTCGCGACACGGATAGGATTGGAGCCCGAGTCATTATCAGTGAGGCTCAATATACTTACTGGTAATGGTCTTGTGGGAGTAGATCGAGTGTTTTCCTCGTGTCGGATCGTAGTTAGCGGTAGAGAGTTCACCGCTAGATTTATAGAGTTCCCTATGGCAGACTATGATGTAGTCCTAGGCATGGATTGGTTGAGGAACCAGTATGCTAGGATAGACTGCCATGTTGGCAGGGTTGTCTTTAGTATTCCAGGCGAGCCAGAGTTTTTATTTTCCAGAGACGCAGTGGAACCGTCTTCTCCATTATTGCGGATGGCAGTAGCAGCAGTGCAGTTCCCCGGATAGTTGAAGAGTTTTCAGATGTCTTCCCAGAAGAACTTCCAGGGATGCCGCCAGAGCGGGAGATCGAGTTCACTATAGACTTGATTCCCGGGGCAGCACCAGTATCAGAGCGAGTCTACAGAATGGCGTCTTCAGAATTGGAGATTTTGTACAAGATGATTGAAGAACTCAGGACCAAGGGATTCATTCGTGCAAGTAGATCGCCTTGGGGAGCCCCGATGCTTCTTATGAAAAAGAAGGACGGTATGTCCAGGTTATGTATAGATTATCGTACCTTGAACTCGGTGACAATCAAAAACAGATACCCTCTCCCGAGGATAGATGACTTGTTTGATCAACTCAAAGGGGCTTCAGTGTTTTCGAAGATAGACTTGCGGTCAGGATACCACCAGATCAGAGTCAGAGAGCAGGACATCCCGAAGACAGCGTTTAGATCGAGGTATGGATATTGGGAGTTTCTTGTTATGCCATTCGGAGCAACCAATGCGCCAGCCGTATTCATGGACCTCATAAAACGCATTTTCATGCCTTACTTGGATCAGTTCATGATCGTGTTCCTATATGATATCCTGGTCTACAGTAAGAGCGCAGCAGAGCATGAGCAGCATCTCAGAATCGTCCTTCAGGCGCTTAGAGAGCATCAGTTGTACGCCAAGTTCAGCAAATGCGAGTTTTGGCTCGACCGCATTTCATACTTGGGTCACATCATTACCCGAGGAGGAGTAAAAGTGGATCCCCAGAAGATCGTGGCTATCGAGATATGGCCAGTACATAGTTCAGCGGCAGAGGTTCGCAGCTTCCTGGATTGGCCGGCTACTACCGGCGATTCGTTTCAGATTTTGCAAGGATTTCAGTGCCGATGACCCAGTTGACCCGTAAGGATGTGCAGTTTGCTTGGACAGCAGAGTGCCAGGAATCATTTGAGAAGTTGAAGCGAGGTTTGATAACGGCTCATATTCTTACGCTTCCAGTTGGAACCGGAGGATTCACAGTTTATTGCGACGCTTCAGGCAGAGGATTGGGGTGTGTCTTGATGCAGCATGGGAAGGTAATATCTTATGCATCACGTCAACTTCATGATCATAAGAAGAATTACCTGACCCACGACTTGGAACTGGCAGCAGTAGTGTTTGCACTTAAGCTTTGGCGGCACTACTTGTACGGAGATAGAGTGGAGATATTTACCGATTACAAGAGCCTGAAGTATGTTTTCACCCAGAAGGACCTTAATATACGGCAGAGAAGATGGCTTGAGCTATTGGTGAACTACGATGTGGATTTGCAGTATCACCCAGGGAAGGCCAACATTGTAGCAGATGCGTTGAACAGGAGAGCCGGAGTTTACTTCCTTACGGTACAACCAGAATTATTGGCAGATCTTCAGAAGATGGGAATTGAAGTGGTTCTTTCTACCAACGTGGCATTGATGGCCAGTCTACAGGTTCAGTCCAGCATAGTTGAGAGGATCCGGATGGCGCAGTCTACAGATTCCAAGATTCAGCGACTCAGAGTAGAGTGTGAGGCAGGAAAAAGGCCAGAGTTATGTATCCATGAAGATGGTACACTTCGACACGGCACTCGTCTTTGTGTACCCAGTAGAGATATCAGACAGAAAGTCATGGCAGAAGCACACAATTCACAATATTCTATTCATCCCGGTGGTACGAAGATGTACCGTGATATTCGTCGACATTACTGGTGGAATGGCATGAAGAGGGAGATAGCCCGGTTTGTCTCTCGGTGTTTGGTTTGCCAGCAGGTTAAAGCTGAACATCAGAGGCCCGCTGGACTTCTTCAGCCCTTGCCGATTCCAGAATGGAAATGGGAGCATGTGACCATGGATTTTGTGACTGGATTGCCTAGATCCTCAGCTGGTCGAGATGCTATTTGGGTTATAGTTGACAGGCTCACGAAGGTGGCTCATTTTCTTCCATTCAGAGTTGGGCATTCTACGGCGCAGCTAGCAGAGATGTACCTCAGGCAGATTGTCAGGCTTCATGGTGTTCCCGTCAGTATCACCTCGGACCGATATTCAAGATTCACATCACACTTTTAGCGTAGCCTGCAAGAGAGTTTGGGAACCCGTCTCCAGTTCAGTTCAGCATATCATCCGCAGACAGATGGCCAGTCAGAGCACACAATCCAGACCCTTGAAGACATATTGAGATCTTGTACACTTGACTTTGATGATTCGTGGAAAGATCACCTGCACCTGGTGGAGTTCTCGTACAACAACAGTTTCCAGGCCAGCATCCAGATGGCACCATTCGAGGCACTGTATGGTAGGAAGTGCAGATCCCCGTTAGCGTGGGACGATGTCGGAGAGAGGCAAATGCTCGGTCCAGAAATGATTGCCCAGACAGTTGAAGTAGTCAGAAAAGTCAGGGATCATCTTCGAGTTGCCCAAGATCGCCAGTGGCATTGGGCCGATGCCCATCGGCGTCCCTTAGAGTTTGCTATCGGCGACCACGTATTCCTTAGGATCTCGCCTAACCGCGGCGTCATTCGCTTTGGCGTGCGGGGAAAGCTTAGTCCTATGTATATAGGGCCGTTCGATATCCTAGAGCGAGTAGGAGATGTATCCTATCGTCTCGCTCTTCCGCCGTCGCTAAGTGAGGTGCATGATATATTCCATGTGTCCCAATTACGACGGTACATCCCGGACCCAAGCCATATCCTAGACCATTCGGAACTGGTTGTTGGTACCAACCTTTCGTATGAGGAGAGGCCCGTGTCTATATTGGACCGGAGAGAGAAGATACTCAAGAACAAGACTATTAGCTTAGTCCGTGTTGCTTGGGGTCATCACTCTCTAGGTGAGTCAACGTGGGAGCGTGAGGACGACATCCGATCGCGATATTCTGACTTGTTTGACTCGTAAGGTATAATGTCTTCCTTATGCCTTATGCTTTCCATCCCTTGCTTGCATGTATGATTGTATGATTAAACTGCTTAGTGTAGTTGTTGGTGCTTAGTGTAGCTTGCCGTGGCAGTCTCTAGCTCCTTGATTAAATTTCGAGGACGGAATTCTTTTAAGGTGGGTAGAGTTGTTACCCCCGTTTCCTGTATTTCGTATTCATGCTCGTAGTTGGATTTTCGCATGTATTTTTATTTTTCTCGACTTGCGAAATTTTGGGTTTTCTCGTATTTTGGGTTTCGGCTCGGCTCGGTTTTAGTTGGTTTGGTTTGGTTTGGTTTGGTTTGATTTTAAGCCCAAAGGAACACCTTAGCTATACTCCACCCTCATTCTACCACAACCCACCCTCATTAATATCTCTACCAATATTCTCTCTCCTCATTACTCTTTCATTTAATTTCTCCATCTTTTTCTTCTTCCTTCCTCCACACAACACCCAACCCCATAGGCAAGTGCACCTTGCCACCAAATAAGGACCCTATTTTATTTGTCCATTAGCTAGATTAGGCTATGGTGAACAACATTAGAACTTGGCATTTTGTGATTTGGAGTCTCCATTGTTCTAGATCTAAGTTTTAATTATTTTTGAATTTTCTTGATTTTGATCTATTAAACTTTGATTTTTGCTTGTTTTGAGGCTTCCATGTGGAAGAGAATTCAATTTTAATCAAGTTAGAACCTTGGAAATCTAAATTTGGTTTTGATTTGGTCAAGTTATGGGATTTAGAATTTTAGTGTTCTTGGAGGTAGCTCTCGGCCTGTTGGAGAAGAAGACCCCCCTTCGGCCTGCGCTCATTAGCGCAGGGCTGAACCGCGCTCGGCCCCCTGGGCTGAACCGTGCAACCACCCCCTCCCCGGCCTGCGCTCTTTAGTGCAGGGCTGACCCGGGCTCGGCCCCCTGGGCTGAACCGCGCAACCACCCCCCCCGGCCTACGCTCTTTAGCGCAGGGCTGACCCGCGCTCGGCCTCCTGGGCTGAACCGCGCAACCGCCTTCTCGGCCAGCGCTCCTTTGCGCTGGGCTGACCCACGCTCGGCCCCCCCTGGGTTGAACTGCGCATCCGTCCTTGGCGCACTGAACCCTAGCGCAATCCGATCCAGCACAGCTCAACCTAGCGCACTTGACCCCTGCGCAGTTCGCACCCCGTGCACTTCGCTTCGGCGCAACCCGACTCAGCGCCCTTTGATCCAGCGCACTTGGTCCCTAGCGCCACTTGACCCAGCGCAACCTGGTCCCCTGGATCCTAGCGCAACCTGTTCCCCTGAACCCCAGCGCAATCCATTTATCCATGGTAATTTGGTTTTATTTTCTTAGGCTTGGCTTCTCTTTTATGGATTGCGGTTTTGAGATCTTGTTCCACATAACACGACTGTCTCGACCCAACACGAACTAGCACGATTTTTGATGTTTTGCTTATGATTAGTACGATTTTTCGTGAATTTTGTGAATTATGATCCTAGTGCTTTCTGATCTTCTTGATAGCAACCCGATGGGGTGCGCTCTTGACTTGTAACCTGTGATTCATGATTTACTTTTGTAACTGGATAACTTGATAGTGGCCCGTGGAGGCACACTCCTGACTTGTAACTTGTAATTCGTAACCTGACTTGATGCTGTTGCGACGGCTAACTCGACTTGTATAATCAACTCTGACTCTGTGGTTGTTTATTCTTGCTGCTTGCGTAATCCATTTATCTTGTCTTGTCTTGCATCATGTCTAAGACGTGACTCCCTGGGTACCACGGCCAGGGACTCATACTAAATTGGATTAGGCTAAAGATTAGATAAAACTAGAACATGGAGAATTTCCAGTCACAGGCAATCTGGTTATCTGGGCGCTTTAATGGACTTGTAGCTTGCCGACGAGTAGAGCATATTTCCAGCACACTGTCATGTGTTGCACCTCTAAGTCACCTAAGGGTATATCGTCTCCTGGGCGATGTACCCAACCATACTCTCAACCCGCGGAAGGATAACTAGGTAGTCCGCAGGGCTTGGGACTGGGAAATTCTCACTTGCATCTTGTCAGTAATTAGGCTTGTGATAACCCTAGTTAGTTAAGTAGTAAGCCGTAATATTTGCTTGGCCGCTTGTAAATGGATGGTGTCCAGCCCTGTCTAAGTCTCGTCTAGGTCCCAGTACCTGGTACTCCGTACATGATTGTTTTACTTATCTTTAACAATAAATGGATAGAGACAAGTGCTATTCAGGCGAAGGGTTACAACTCCGGTCCTTGTTTGGTTTACGGGTTGTAATCTGGCATCCGAAATGGTTCCATGTCCCTAGTCGTTTATTGTCCTGTTGTACTTTTATTACTTGTACTTTTCTTCCATTTTCTTATGTTCTGATATGCTGGCTTTTGTTCTTATTTCGTGGCCTCTCTTGTGGCACTTGCTCTTTCTGGGGTTTGACCCAGCCGGTTTTGTGTGGCCAGATTTCGGAACAGCACCCAAGGATCTACCGAACTTCCAACCCAATGGTGACAACTAGACGGAACCCGGGCCAAGAGTGGGTTTTTTCTTTTTGATTTGCCCACTGCATTGTAAAATTATTCTTTTGAGGCGTTTAGCCGACGAGCACCTGTTAGCTCGATGCACATTTACTTACTATCTGCCTACGGGCTGTAAACATGATTAACAAATCCTAGGATTGATCATGTATGACTGAACTCTTGCTAATCCTCGCATTTTGTATGACTAGCTTCATGATCAACTGAATATGTAATATTTGGGACGCCTTTTATTGTATATTTGGTGATCTAATATCTTGTAACTCTTAATACTTGCTTGAGATTGAGACAATAGGCTTGTTCATGACCTTAAGGGACTGTTGGCTTGTAGTAAACCCTCATATATCTAGACAACCGTGACCGTATAGCGAGGTGGATTCCATTTCAATATACGTAGCTGGCTATGTCCGCCCCCGCTCTCCAGTATTCTGGTTCTGGGGCATGACAAGTGCCCCTTGCTTCCACTTGAGTACCCATTTTTATGGTTCCATTAGCTTCTTCTCGTGGCCTCAGAATAGTTTAGAACTTGGTATTTTTCACTTTGGATGCATAGATTTTTGTAGATCTAGGTTTTAGCATTTCTCGAATCTTCATGGTTTTGATCTAGTAAATTTTGTTGTTTCCAAAAAATTGAGAGTTCCATGTAGTAGGAATTTCGATTTTACGCAAGTTTGGCTTTTGAATGGTTGGACATCATCAAGTTTTGGCCGAGATGGATTTCTTGAGTTTCTTAAGTCCCATGGCTGCATGTCTCGGCCTTGGGGAGAAGACAAAGCCTTACGCCCACGTTTTTTTACGTATCAGCGTAGTGTTTTCCCTTTACGCACACGTGCTTACGTGCCAGCATAATCTGTTCTACGCTGAATTGATCCGAACTCTACACAGGAGCTACTCTCGCTCGCGCAGACTCTCTCGCTCGCGTAGAGTGCTCGTCTACGGGCTGTAGCATGATTAACAAATCCTAAGGTTGATCATGTATGACTGAAACTCTTGCTAGTCTTCACATTTTGTATAACTAACTTCATGATCATCCAAATATGTAATGTATGGGATGCCTTACTATTGTATATTTGGTGCTCTGACATCTTGTAACTGCTATTACTTGCTTGAGATTGAGACAATAGGCTTGTTCATAACCATAAGAGACTGATGGCTTATAGTTAAACCCTCATGTATCTAGACAGCCGTGACCATATAACGAGATGGATTGCACTTCAATATACGTAGCTGGCTGTGCCCGCCCCCGCTCTCCAGTATTCTGGTTCTGGGGTGTGACAATAACATATTTATTATCACGGTTTATAGAAATTGCAGGAATAGGATGAACAGAAACATGTATATGCATAATAAGATTTCTAAGCCATTCGGCTTCTGTACAGGGAGTGTCTAAAGCTATCATCTCAGAGTCCATAGTACTTCTGGCAATGATAGTCTGTTTACATGATCCCCAGGAGATCGCAGCTCCTGCTAGGGTAAAAATATATCCAGTTGTGAATTTCACATCATGTGAATCAGTTACCCAATTAGCATCTGAGTAACCTTCTATGATATCAGGGTGTCTAGAATAATGAAGTTTATAATCTAGAGTACCATTAAGATATCTAAATACTCTGTCTAATGCAGTCTAGTGTGTCTGATTTGGGTTACTAGTATATCTACTTAGTCTCCCAATAGCAAATGTAATATCAGGTCTGGTCCTATTTGTTATGTACATAAGGGACCCAATCATTTGTGAATATCTATGTTGTTCTATAGGTGATCCTTCATTCTTCTTGAGAACAACATTACTATCATAAGGAGTAAGAGCAGATTTTTTGTCAAAGTACTCAAACTTTCTTAACATTTTCTTAATTGAATGTGCTAAAGATAGAGTATAACCTTCTTTGCATTTGCATACTTGCATTCCTAGAATAAGGTTTGCTTCACCTAGGTCTTTTATGTCAAACTGGTTAGATAAATAATTCTTAGTGTTATTTATCAGGTCCAGTGAAGATCCTAGAATAAGGATATCATCAACATACAAGTGTAAGATAACACAACTTCTATTTGTATTTTTAGAATACAAACATTTGCCATATTCATTTGGCACAAAACCAAATTCTAAAATGATTTTGTCAAATTTGTTGTGCCATTGCTTTGGAGCTTGTTTTAGGTCATAAAAAGATTTTACTAATCTACAAATATTTTGTTTTCTTGACCTTTAGCAATGAAACCTTCATGTTGCTCCATATAGATTTCTTCTTCTAAATCTCCATTTAGAAATGCTGTCTTTACATCCATTTGATGGATCAGCAAGTCATAGATGGAAGCTAAGGCTAGAAGGGTTCTAATAGAAGAAATCCTAGCAAAAGGAGAGTAGGTATCAAAATAATCTAATCCTTTTTTCTGTGTAAAACCTTTGGCTACTAGCCTAGCCTTGAATTTCTCTATGGTACCATCGGCTCTAAGTTTCTTTTTAAAGATCCACTTACAACCTATGGATTTACTACCTAAAGGAAGGTATGTTAAAAACCAAGTATTGTTCTCCATAATGGTGTTAGAATGTCGCAGAGCACAGGGTTTGTACTTGGCTTGTGGGGCACCGGACCACAGGATTGGGAACTGCCCGAATAGGGAGAGTTCATCTTCTTTAACCTTTTCTAGTCCCTCGGTTAGGGGGCCAGCCCCAGTACCAGTACCAGTCCAGCAGGAGCAACAGTACCCGTTTTCGAGGCCCTTGCCGCCTCAGGCCCAAGCATTTCAGCAGCAGAACCCCCAGCAGTATGCACAAGTCCAAGCTCAGATCCAGAACCGCCAGAAAGGTTTCCAGCAGAGGGGACCAGCACCCAGAGGGCAAGGTCAAGTGATGGCTTTGACCGTGGAGTAGTTAGCATTAGCTAAGGTGGTAGCAGGTACTATTCTTGTTAACTCCTTCCCAGCATCAGCGTTATTTGATTCTGGTGCATCGCATTCATTTATGTCTGTACGATTCGCGACACGGATCGGACTAGAGCCCGAGTCATTATCAGTAAGGCTCAATATACTTACTGGTAACGGACTTGTGGGAGTAGATAGAGTGTTTTCCTCGTGTCGGATCGTAATTAGCGGTAGAGAATTTCCCGCTAGGTTGATAGAATTCCCGATGGCCAATTATGATGTGGTCTTAGGGATGGATTGGTTGAGGAACCAGTATGCTAGAATAGACTGCCATCTTGGCAGAATTATTTTTAGTATTCCAGGAGAGTCAGAGTTTTCGTTCTCTAGAGGCGAGGTAGAACCTTCTCCTCCAGTATTTCGGATGGTAGTTGCAGCGGCAGTTCAATTTCCCAAAGTTGTAGAAGAGTTTTTCGATATTTTCTCCGAGGAGCTTCCAGGTATGCCACCAGTGAGAGAGATCGAGTTCACCATAGACTTGATCCCCAGAACAGTACCAGTGTCAGAGAGAGTCTACCGGATGGCACTGTCAGAATTGGAGATCTTGTATAAGATGATTGTGGAACTCAGGACCAAGTGATTCATCCGTGCTAGTGGATCGCCTTGGGTAGCCCCGATGCTTCTTGTGAAAAAGAAGGATGGTACGTCCAGATTATGGGTTGACTATCGTACCTTGAACTCAGTGACAATCAAGAACAGTTATCCTCTCCCGAGGATAGATGACTTGTTTGATCAACTCAAAGGGGCGTCCGTATTTTCGAAGATTGACTTGTAGTCAGGATACCACCAGATCAGAGTCAGAGAGCAGGATATCCCGAAGACGGTATTTAGATCCAGGTATGGGCATTGGGAGTTCCTTGTTATGTCCTTTGGAGCAACCAATGTGCCGGCTGTATTCATGGGCCTCATGAATCGTATCTTCATGTCTTATTTGGATCAGTTCGTGATTGTGTTCATAGACACATCCTGGTCTACAGTAAGAGTGAAGCGGAGCATGAGCAGCATCTCAGAGTTGTCCTCCAGATTCTCCGAGAATACTAGTTGTATGTGAAGTTCAGTAAATGCGAGTTCTGGCTGGATCGCATTTCATACTTGGGTCATATCATCACCGGAGGTGGAGTAGAAGTGGATCCCCAGAAGATCGTGGCTATTAAGACGTGGCCGGTATCCAGCACAATTGTAGAAGTTTGCAGTTTTCTTGGCTTGGTCGGCTACTACCGGCGATTTGTTTCAGACTTTGTACGAATTTCAGCACCTATGACCCAGTTGACCCGCAAGGATGTGCAGTTTGCTTGGACAGCAGAATGTCAGGATTCTTTTGAGAAGTTGAAGCGAGGCTTGATGATGGCACCCATTCTCATGCTTCCAGATGGGACCGTGGGATTCTCAGTGTATTGTGATGCTTCAGACAGAGGTTTAGGATGTGTTTTGATGCAGCATGGGAAGGTAATAGCTTATGTGTCACGTCAACTTTGTGATCATAAGAGGAATTACCCGACCACGACTTGGAGCTGGCAACAGTAGTTTTTGCATTGAAGGTGTGGAGGCATTATTTGTATGGAGATCGGGTGAAAATTTTTACTGACCACAAGAGTCTTAAGTATGTGTTTACTCATAAGGATCTTAACATACGTCAGAGGAGATGGCTAGAGCTACTTGTGGATTATGATATCAACCTGCAGTATCATCTTGGGAAGGCCAACGTTGTTGCAGATGCATTTAGCAGAAGAGCCAGAGTTTATTTTCTAACAGCACAACCAGAGTTGTTAGCAGATCTTCAGAAGATGGGTATAGATGTTGTCCTTCCTACCAATGTGGCATTGATGGCTAGTATGCAAGTTCAGTCCAGTATAGTTGAGAGGATCATGTTAGCTCAGTCAATAGATTCTAAGCTTCAGCGGCTTAGGGCAGAATGTGTAACAGGACGAAGACCAGAGTTATGTATCCATGAGGACGGTACACTTCGACATAGGAGGCATCTTTGTGTACCTAGTGGTGATATCAGACAGGAGATCATGGCAGAAGCTCACAGTTCTCAGTATTCGATTCATCCGGGCGGTACGAAGATGTATCGTGATATCCAGCAACATTTTCGGTAGAATGGCATGAAGAAAGAGATAGCCCGATCTGTCTCTCGATGTTTAGTTTGCCAACAAGTTAAAGCTGAACATCAGAGACCGGCTGGACTTCTTCAACCTTTACCGATCCAAGAATGGAAATGGGAGCACATTACCATGGATTTTGTAACTGGATTACCTAGATCCCAAGCTGGGAGAGATGATATCTGGGTTATAGTCGACAGACTCACCAAGGTAGCTCGTTTTATCACTTTCAGAATCAGTCAGTCGACGGATCAACTTGCAGAGATGTACCTCAGAAAGATAGTCAGATTGTACGGGGTACCAATCAGCATTGTATCTGACAGAGATTCGAGATTCACATCGCACTTTTGGCAGAGTCTTCAAGGGAGCTTGGGGACTCGTCTCAATTTCAGTTCAGCCTATCATCCGCAGACAGATGGTCAGTCAGAACGCACAATCCAGACTCTTGAAGATATGTTGCGGTCATGTACACTCGACTTCGGTGGTTCATGGAAAGATCACCTGCATCTTGTGGAGTTCTCCTATAATAATAGTTTCCAGGCCAATATCCAGATGGTACCCTTTGAGGCCTTGTACGACAGAAAGTGCAGATCTCCGTTAGCATGGGATGATATAGACGAGAGGCAGATGCTTGGTCCAGAGATGATCACACGGACTATTGAGGTGGTCAGGCAAGTCAGAGATCATCTTCGAGTTGCACAAGATCGCCAGCGTCATTGGGCCAATTCTCATCGGCATCTCCTTGAATTTTCTATTGGCGACCATGTCTTCCTTAGGATCTCGCCTACCCGTGGCGTCATTCGTTTCAACGTACGGAAAAAGCTTAGTCCTAGGTATATAGGGTCGTTCGACATTCTAGAGCGAATAGGTGATGTATCTTATCGTCTCGCTCTTCTGTCGTCGTTACGTGAGGTACATGATATCTTCCATGTATCCCAATTATGACGGTATATCCTGGATTCGAGTCATGTCCTTGATCATTCGGAATTGGTTGTTGGTGCCAACCTTTCGTATGAGGAGAGATCCGTATCCATATTGGACCGAAGAGAGAAGATACTCAAGAACAAGACTATCAAGTTAGTCCGTGTTGCTTGGAGTCATCACTCTTTGGGTGAGTCAACGTGGGAGCGTGAGTATGATATCCGATCGCGATATCCCGACCTGCTTGACTCGTAAGGTATAATGTCTTCTTATGCATTATGCCTTCAACTTCATTGCTTGCATGAATGATTGCTTGATTGATTGCTTAGTTATAACTTGCCTGTGATTAGTATAACTTGCTCGACATCTCTAGCCTCTTGATTAAATTCCGAGGACGGAATTCTTTTAAGGTGGGTAGAGTTGTCACCCTCGAATTTCGTTATACGTATTTTGGTATACGTGTACGTATCTCGGACCCGTATTTCGACTTGTCCTGGCTGGCTAGTCTTGGGTTTTTGCATTGGCATGGGTTAGTTAGCATTTCATGGTTCGTGTGGTCTATTGTGGCTTTAGCACGCATCGGGTTCGGTTGGGTTCGGCTTAGTTTGGCTCGGTTTTGGTTAGTATGCAAACCCCTACCTACCACCATCCATCATTTATTAACCCAACAACCATTCTCTCTCCTCATTCATTTCTCATTAACTCCTCTTCTTCTTCCTTATTTCCTTCTCCACAGAAAACCCACAGTTGGCAAGTGCCTCTTGCTTCCACTTGAGTACCCATTTTTATGGTTCCATTAGCTTCTTCTCGTGGCCTCAGAATAGTTTAGAACTTGGCATTTTTCACTTGGATGCATGGATTTTCGTAGATCTAGGTTTTAGCATTTCTTGAATCTTCATGGTTTTGATCTACTAAACTTGGTTGTTTCCGAAAAATTGAGAGTTCCATGTAGTAGGAATTTTGATTTTACACAAGTTTGGCTTTTGAATGGTTGGACTTCATCAAGTTTTGGTCGAGATGGGGTTTCTTGAGTTTCTTGAGTCCCATGGGGCCGGTATCGTGCCGTATCGGTGCGTATCTTGAAATAGATTTTGCGGGTAGGCTTCTGAGTTAAAATCGGGGTCGTAGGGCGCCGGTATCGCGTCGTATCGGTGCGTATCTTGAAATACTCAAGATTTTGGCAACGGGCCGTATCGTGGACTGGATGTCCACGTTACCTAGGTATTTTGGTAGGTAATATATGTATAGGCTAGTATCATACTACCCTAGGGAGATCGGGTCTAAATAACAAGCGTAGGTAGGTTAACTAGATAATCGCCGAAGGTTGAATTTTGCCCTTTTTAAGGGTAAAATAGGAATTTGGCCTATGGCCAAGAAATGAGTTTCGAAGTCCAAGATGGACTTGGATATAGGTTGTAGAGGTTGGTAATGGGTAGAAATAGCCGTCTAGACCTAGTCTTGACCCCGGTTGACCACGGTTGACTTTTTAGGCCAAAAGTCAACTATGGGTCAACACTTTACCCAATTTAGTCCCAAATTCCATTAGACTTGTGCAGTTGACCGAAAGTCAACTGTTAGTCACCAGTGACCTAGAGTTGACCTAGGGTTGACCACAGTTGACCATGGTTGACCAGGGGTTGACCGGTTGACCAAAAAGTCAACTGTTGACTCAAATCGATTTCGATTGATTCCGTTTGACTTGCATTGACCCAGTTTGACCCAGTTAGACCTAATATGACTTAGTTTGACCCCGTACAACCTAGTTTGACATGCCTTGACCTAGAATGACTTAATAGGATTCAAATTGATTTGATTTCATTTCCTAAACATAGTATTGATACGTCTTGTTCTCTATAGGTCCTCGAGATGCTGCATTTGCTCCGGTTGACATACCATATCATATTTTAGGCGAGTACATTCTCTGACACTTTTCCAATTTATGATAACTGTTATAATTCATGTAATTAGTGTAGATATGCTTGTTCTCGACACATTGGTCACACGGATTGGTATTCATGGATCCTGACATGAGATGTTATTCTTCGTTATCTTGGTTTATCCTGTGCAAGCCCCTTGTAGTTCTTGTGCAGTATATGGACACCGATTCTCGAGGAGACTTGCTCCCTTCTCGTGGAATCCCGTGTCGTAACGTGTCTTGCTTGGATCCACTCTACCAGTCGGGGACGGGGAGTATTAGTGTAGATATGTGGTCAAAGCCTATTGTGCACCCATTGTGCACCTATTGATTGTGAGTGTTGATCATACACCCCACGTATGATTAGCCAGGCCTGTTACTATTTTGTGCAAGTTCTCAAGCCGGCCACATATTGCATCTAGTTCTCACACACCTAGAGATATGATTCTTGATTCTTGTACATGCCATGATCAGTTTACTTGCCTTGTTCTAGCTCTAGATTTACAGCTTACCTTGCCATGATATTCATATATACATTCCATGGTTTCCTTGTATATACTATCTATTTACAGTCTTGTAGCTTTTATCATATCTTGTGAACTGCTGTTAGTAGATTGTACTCGTTCCATCCTGACAAGATATGTTGAAAATATTACAGATGCAGATGAGGGAGACTACAGTACCTACTACGGTCCGGATGACGTAGTGGGCATAGACTTGGAGACTTTGGTCCAGCAGGGCTTAGCTCCACCTGACGAGACCCTACCTATTACTTAGTTAGAGTAGGTCTTTTGTCCTGGACATTGTCTCCAGCTACTTTTGAGACTGTTATTATTATGGACTGTATTAGGGACTTGGACTGTATATATTCTTGTGTTGGACTTGACAGGTTATATATTATTTTATCGTCTTGTTGTCTTTTTATTTCAGTCTTTACTTTGTTATCTTAGAGTCATGATTGAGTACTCGTATATATATTTATTGCTTGTCCTCCGTTCGGAGTAGACCATATTCTCGACAGGTTTTGTTATATATATAAACTGTTTAGAGTAGAAAAATCTACAGCGTTCTACGCCGATTTTTCGGTGAGGGCTGGGCGTTGTCGCGTCACCTGCCCTTTTAGCGGGTGCGGGTCGTGACACATTTTAGTGGTGGCCCATGCAGGTCCTGAAGTCGCGATTAGTGCGATGTCGTGGCGGTACTCGTCTTAGAGTGTTGACTACGAGCCTGTGTTACACATAGGAGGTAGTAGGCTAAGAGTACTCAATCACAGTAGGATTTTTTCTTGCTTATCTTGCTTACCGTCTTTGATATTGATTTACTGCATTCTAGTTGTCCTCCGTTGATATTGCCTTCATGTGCCATATTGATATCTTCTTTTTAATTTGTCTCCAGGATAGTGATGACTCATTCTCCTGGCGAGGAGCACGGGGAGACGGAGAGGTTTGCCACCTCTGGCGGACAGGCTCCGGTCACCTCCCCTGCAGATGGGACTTCTGTTGGAGCTCTCGGAGGTACTCCTCCAGTTACCTCGATGACAGACCCTGGGGTTGCGGGTGCTCTTCCCGTAGTGCCGGGAGCTGTCGGAGGCGCTCTTCCTCCTCCTGTGCAGCGGATTTCTCCGCCAGTTGCAGGCGTACTTCCACCTCCACCTCTTCTGCCTACAGATATGGGGCAGATGCTTACCTTCCTCCAGCAGATACTGGAGACTCAGAGAGCCCAGACCGAGGCTCAGCAGAGGCAGACAGACGCGATGCGTCAGGGCATGGAGGATGTCCATCAGTTGGCCCTTGCAGCCGTGGAGCAGAGGGCTCCTCATCCGGGGATGCGACCGAGGTACGGAGATATCCAGGACTTCAAGAAGCTCGGGCCCCGTGACTTTAGCGGGACCGAGGGCGTGGTCTATGCAGATGATTGGCTCGAGGATATCGAGCGGTAGATGAGGGCCTGCCGCCTGGCAGACGACCCGAGGATCGAGGCGGTAAGTTTGCAGTTGCTAGACATTGCGCGCACCTGGTTCAGAAACGAGCCAGCCCTAGCTGGAGAGGGCCATACTTGGGCAGAGTTCACGCTCCTCTTCAAGGAGAAGTTCTTTTCCCCCACGGACAAGATCGACCTGGTGCGACAGTTCCAGGATCTGCAGCAGGGCAGTCTATCTGTGGAGGAGTACGCAGCGAAGTTCGGCCGTCTGAGCCGATACGCAGATTACATGGTTCGAGACCCGGAGATCAGGGCGAGCCGGTTCAGGGAGGGACTCACTTGGGATATCAAGCACCTCATTCCCTCCTTCTATGAAACATATGCCCAGATCTATACGAAGGCCCGCAAGGTTGAACGGGAGTGGGGCTTGAAGCCCAAGAGGGAGCGTGATCATTTCTCGGGGGCTACTAGCAGCGCAGGGGCTGCTAAGCGCCCTCAGCTTCAGCATCGTTCTTTCCAGCATCACCAGCCGCAGGTTCAGACCCGAGCACCGGTTCAGCAGGTGCAGCACACCCAGCCGAGGCAGGTACAGCATGGGGCTCCTTGTCACTTCTGCAAGAAGCCTGGTCACGTCTGGGAGGTTTACCGGAAGAGGCTAGGAGTGTGCCTCTTTTGCGACGGAGCAGGCCATCAGTTGAGGGAGTGTCCAGTGAACCCTCGTGTTACTGGTACAGCTCAGAGGGCACCGGCGAGAGTTCCTGCATTGCAGCAGAGGGGTCCGCTTCCGACCCAGCAGCAGCGATTTGTACAGCACCACCAGCAGCGGGGTGGTCAGGATAGAGCCTTTGCTCTTGCAGTCGAGGAGATCGAGCCAGTCGCAGATGTAGTTGCAGGTTCGGTTCTTCTTGATTCTTTTCCTGCCTTAGCATTGTTTGATTCAGGTGCTACGCACAGTTTTGTGTCAGTTTCTTTTGCACTTAGGCACAACATCATTGCTGAATATCTGGGTAGGACTTGCAAGATTATGACTGGGAATGACATCATCCTAGTTAATAATGTTTGCAAGGGACGGAAGGTTTCTTTGAGAGACCGGGAGCTGAGTGCGTGTTTGCTCGTAATGCCACTTCCGAGTTATGATGTGGTACTCGGTATGGATTGGTTGAGCAGGCACTACGCTAGCATCGATTGCAGAGGGGACAGGATTCTGTTTAGGCCACCGGGAGAGCCGGAGTATGAGTTCACCAGGGGTGCAGTGGAGCAGGGTGACGGATTCTGCGGAGCATTGTTGGCGGGGCCGGTGTTGCCACATCCAATTATTGCTGAGTTCTTGGATGTCTTTTCGGAGGAGCTGCCCGGGATGTCACCAGATCGTGATGTTGAGTTTTCTATAGACCTAGTGCCGGGCGCTGAGCCTATCTTCCAGCACGTCTATAGAATCAACAATAGCGAGTTAGCGGAGCTGAAGAAGCAGGTCGACGAGCTGGAGGACAAGGGCTTTATTCGATCTAGCTCTTTACCTTGGGGCACGCCAGTTCTTTTCGTCCCCAAGAAGGATGGTACGGTACGTCTGTGTATTGATTACAGGGCGCTCAACAACCTTACCATCAAGAACAAGTATCCTTTGCCAAGGATTGATGACTTGTTCGACCAGTTGAGCGGGGCGAGAGTGTTCTCGAAGATCGACTTGCGCACCGGGTACCATCAGCTGAAGGTGAAGCGGGATGACATTCCGAAGACTGCCTTTCGGACTCGCTATGGCCAGTATGAGTATACCGTCATGCCGTTTGGGTTGACCAACGCCCCGACGGTATTCATGAACTGGATGAACAAGGTATTTTATCAGTACCTTGACAAGTTCGTGGTGGTCTTCATTGATGACATCCTCATCTATTCGAAGACGCCAGAGGAGCACGAGGAGCACCTGAGGATTGTGTTGGACACTCTCAGAAGGGAGCAGTTGTATGGGAAGCTGTCCAAGTACGAGTTCTTCTTGGATCGCATGGAGTTCCTAGGCCATGTTGTCTCTGGCGAGGGGATTTCAGTGGATCCGAAGAAGATTTCTGCGGTGGAGTCCTGGTCTACGCCGATCTCAGTAGCAGAGGTTCGGAGTTTTCTGGGTCTGGCAGGTTACTATCGGAGGTTCGTGCAGGACTTTTCCAGGATTGCCCAGCCGATGACCCGCCTTACCAGGAAGGACGAGGAGTTTGTTTGGTCCGATGAGTGCCAGGCCGCCTTCGAGGAGCTGAAGGCGAGGTTGACTACAGCTCCTATCTTGACGCTGCCATCTGGATCTGGTGGTTATACGATCTACAGTGATGCTTCAGGACGGGGTTTGGGTTGTGTGCTTGAGCAGCACGGGAAGGTAATTGCCTATGCATCTAGGCAGTTACGTCCTCATGAGAGGAATTACCCTACCCACGATCTTGAGCTGGCAGCGGTCATCTTTGCTTTGAAGCTGTGGAAACACTATCTGTACGGAGAGCGTGTGGAGATCTATACTGACCACAAGAGTTTGAAGTACGTGTTTACCCAGAAGGAGCTGAATATGAGGCAGAGGCGATGGTTAGAGCTGATAAAGGATTTTGATATATCCTTACAGTACCATCCAGGAAAGGCCAACGTGGTCACGGATGCTCTGAGCAGGTATCCCGTGGCCATGTGTTTGACGATGGATCGTCACCTTCTGGCTGATCTAGAGAGTTTGGGCATTGAGGTGATAGTTCCTGGGTTCGAGGCGCAGATGTGGGGTCTGCAGGTGCAGTCGGAGCTGATGGAGAGAGTCAGGGCAACTCAGTTTGAGGATGAGGCTCTGAGGGTCATCAGGAAGCAGGTCCAGATAGGGCTGTTGGATGAGTTCTCTATAGCAAGGGATGGGTCGTTGAGGCATGGTACCAGATTGTGCGTGCCGAGCGGAGGACTTCGGGAGGAGGTTCTTCAGGAGGCGCACCGTTCTCAGTACTCTATGCATCCAGGAGCCAACAAGATGTATAGAGACTTGAGACAGCATGTTTGGTGGTATGGCATAAAACGTGAGGTGGCTCAGTTCGTATCGAGATGCTTGGTGTGCCAGCAGGTGAAGGCCGGAAGGCAGAGACCCGGTGGATTGCTCCAGCCACTATCCATTTCTGAGTGGAAGTGGGAGCATATCACTATGGACTTTGTATCTGGGCTTCCGTGCTCTCCAGAAGGGAAGGATACGATTTGGGTTATTGTTGATCGATTGACCAAATCGGCCCACTTTTTGCCTTTCAAAGTGGGTTTGTCGACGGAGAGGTTGGCCGAGATGTACGTACGACAGATAGTCCGATTACACGGAGTGCCAGTGAGTATAGTCTCGGAACGGGACAGCCGATTTACTTCCCACTTCTGGCGGAGTTTGCAGCTTAGCTTGGGCACATCGCTCAAGTTCAGTACCGCATACCACCCCCAGACAGACGGGCAGTCGGAGAGGACGATTCAGACCCTCGAGGATATGCTGCGTACCTGTGTCTTGGACTTCGGGGGATCTTGGGAGGACCACCTTTACTTGGTAGAGTTTGCTTACAACAACAGCTACCAAGCCAGTATAGAGATGTCACCTTTCGAGGCTCTATACGGACGGAGGTGCCGTACTCCCTTGTCTTGGGATAATGTCGGCGAGAGGGTTTTGCTTGGCCCTGAGATGGTAGTGGATGCTGCAGAGAAGGTCAGGGTTATCAGAGATCGACTTCGGGTGGCGCAGGATAGACAGCGGCATTAGGCCGATAGCTACCGGAGGCCGTTAGAGTTTGAGGTATAGTTTAGATTTTTCTAGTACTTGAGTCTGATTGTGATTGTTTTAGATCAAGCTCTAAGTCTTGTGTTTTGTTCTAGGTTGATGATCTTGTCTTTCTGCGGATTTCTCCGACGCGTGGCACGATTCGTTTTGGTGGCGGCGGGAAGCTTAGTCCATGATACATCGGACCATTTCGTATCCTGGGTAGGGTCGGTGCAGTGGCTTACCGACTGGAGTTACCGCTCGCACTAGAGGGAGTGCACAGTGTGTTCTACGTGTCGCAGCTGAGACGGTACGTGGCAGATCCCAGTCACGTCTTAGACCACTCCGAGATCGAGGTGGGACCGACACTCAGCTACCCAGAGAAGCGGGTCGAGATCTTGGACCGAAGAGAGAAGGTGCTTCGAAACCAGGTCATTCCCTTGGTTCGCGTGGCATGGAGACACCACTCTCCAGGTGAGTCCACCTGGGAGAGGGAGGACGACATGCGGGAGCGATTCCCATATCTCTTCGAGCCTTGAGGTAAAATTCTTTCTTTTTCATCCTTGTTCAATTCATGATTGCTGTGTGAGTTCTCATTCAATTTCGAGGACAAAATTTTTTAAGGAGGGTAGATTTGTCACCCCCAGTTTTCAAATTAGGGGTATTTTCGTCATTTTTCAAGTTATATAATTTTTAGGAATTTTTATTTATTTTATGTGATTTTTTTGGGATTTTTTTGGGTTGGATTGGATTTTATCCAATTCGGACTCAAATTGGAGACCTGGGTAGCCTGGACCCTAGTGGGACCCACATGCTAGCTGGGCTTGGCCCACATGCCATCATAATGAGGCTAGAAATCTTTAACCCATCTTCTATGGCTTAATTAGTCATTTTAGAGACTTAATTAGTCAATTAGAACAAACCGAACCAAACCGATTTCAATTGAACCCAAACCAAGTCTAATGGGTTGGGGGCTTATTGGATCCCCAACCCAAACCCAATAGCCAAGCCATGGCCGGCCATAATAAGACCCCCCCCCCCCTTCTTCTCCTCTAAGAAAAACTCTCTCTCTCTCTCTCTCAAATTCTTTCTTTTCTTTCCAAGCTTTCTCCCTCTCCAAGAACCTATTAGGTATGAGTTTAATTCTCTATTTATTCCCCTTTTCCATTTATTGCATTCATAATAAGTGTAGAGAAGAGGATTCTCTACACTTTGCCCACCAATTTATAGGTTTTCCCTAGAAAATCTAGGTTAAGAAATATTTGGGGGTTTATATATATTAAATGGTATATATATATATATATATATATATATATATATATATATATATATATATATATATATATATATATATATATATATATATATATATATATATATATGAATGTATATATATGTATACATATGTTTATATGTATTTGTG
Organism: Iris pallida; assembly: GCA_029216955.1. Classification (NCBI taxonomy): domain Eukaryota; kingdom Viridiplantae; phylum Streptophyta; class Magnoliopsida; order Asparagales; family Iridaceae; genus Iris; species Iris pallida. The sequence continues at coordinate 1,379,154 of JANAVB010037418.1, forward strand.
TGTGTGTGTGTGTGTAGAGAGTGGTAGTGGTGGTGTTGTCATGGGAGTTGTGGTGAGAGTGTGTGTGGTTGTGTGTGTTTGTGAGGGTGTGTGTGTGTGTTTATATATATATATATATATATATATATATATATATATATATATATATATATATATATGTGTGTGTGTGTGTGTGTGTGTGTGTGTATGAGTGTTTATATATATATATATATATATATATATATATATATATATATATATATATATATATATATATAATATATATATATATATATATATATATATATATATATATATATATTTTATATATATATATATATATATATATATATATATATATATATATATATATATATATATGTGTGTGTGTGTGTGTGTGTGTGTGTGTGTGTGTGTGTATGTATGTATAGGTATGTATAGAGGAGTGTGTGTTTGTGGAGTTGGATGGATGATAGATTATATATATATATATATATATATATATATATGTGTATATAGATATTCATATATATATATATATAGATAGATAGATATATATATATAGGTAGATATATATAGTAGAGAGGAGGAAGAGAAGATAGAAGAAGAAGAAGAAATGAGAGCAGCAGCAGCTGCTGCTTGCTGCAGTGGCAGGAGCCACAGCAGCAGCTGCTGGAAACAGCAGCTTCCCCCCCCCCCCCCCCCCCATTTTTGATGCCATTTACCCCATAAACCCCCCCATCTATATATATATATGTATGTATATATATATATAGATATAGATAGATGTTTTTAGAGAGGGAAATGAAGAGTAGAGTTGAAGAATAAGAAGTTAGAAGAAGTTAAAGAAAATGGGAAGAAGAAGAAAATGGGAGAAGACTTGAAGAAGTAGGAGAAGGAGAAATAGGAAAAAGATAAGAAGAAAGAATGAAAAGAAGAATAGAAGGAAGAATAGGAAGAAGGAAAAGAGGAAGGATTAGAGGAGTTAGGAAGAGGAAATTGGAAGGAAAGAGTGAGAGGAAGGAATTAGAAGAAGGTGAATTAGAAAAGGAACGAGAATTAGAAGAAAAGGGTTTTTAGGAGAATCGAGTTAGAGGGCGAATTTGAGCCCGGAGTATCGGATCACGATGAAACTTGACGTAGGCCTAGGATACGTGATTTAGATTTTGCGGGTAGGCTCCCGAGTTGAAATCGGGGTCGTAGGGCGCCGGTATCGTGCCGATTCGGTGCGTATCTTGAAATACTCAAGATTTTGGCAACGGGCCGTATCGTGGACTGGATGTCCACGTTACCTAGGTATTTTGGTAGGTAATATATGTATAGGCTAGTATCATACTACCCTAGGGAGATCGGGTCTAAATAACAAGCGTAGGTAGGTTAACTAGATAATTGCCGAAGGTTGAATTTTGCCCTTTTTAAGGGTAAATAGGAATTTGGCCTATGGCCAAGAAATGAGTTTCGAAGTCCAAGATGGACTTGGATATAGGTTGTAGAGGTTGGTAATGGGTAGAAATAGCCGTCTAGACCTAGTCTTGACCCCGGTTGACCACGGTTGACTTTTAGGCCAAACTTCAACTATGGGTCAACACTTTACCCAATTTAGTCCCAAATTTCATTAGACTTGTGCAGTTGACCGAAAGTCAACTGTTAGTCACCAGTGACCTAGAGTTGACCTAGGGTTGACCACAGTTGACCACGGTTGACCAGAGTTGATCGGTTGACCAAAAAGTCAACTGTTGACTCAAATCGATTCCGTTTGACTTGCATTGACCCAGTTTGACCCAGTTAGACCTAATATGACTTAGTTTGACCCCGTACAACCTAGTTTGACATGCCTTGACCTAGAATGACTTAATAGGATTCAAATTAATTTGATTTCATTTCCTAAACATAGTATTGATACGTCTTGTTCTCTATAGGTCCTCGAGACGCTGCATTTGCTCCGGTTGACATAACATATCATATTTTAGGCGAGTACATTCTCTGACACTTTTCCAATTTACGATAACTGTTATAATTCATGTAATTAGTGTAGATATGCTTGTTCTCGACACATTGGTCACACGGATTGGTATTCATGGATCCTGACATGAGATGTTATTCCTCGTTATCTTGGTTTATCCTGTGCAAGCCCCTTGTAGTTCTTGTGCAGTATATAGACACCGATTCTTGAGAAGATTTGCTCCCTTCTCGTGGAATCCCGTGTCGTAACGTGTCTTGCTTGGATCCACTCTACCAGTCGGGGACGGGGAGTATTAGTGTAGATATGTGGTCAAAGCCTATTGTGCACCCATTGTGCACCTATTGATTGTGAGTGTTGATCATACACCCCACGTATGATTAGCCAGGCCTGTTACTATTTTATGCAAGTTCCCAAGCCGGCCACATATTGCATCTAGTTCTCACACACCTAGAGATATGATTCTTGATTCTTGTACATGTCATGATCAGTTTACTTGCCTTGTTCTAGCTCTAGATTTATAGCTTACCTTGCCATGATATTCATATGTACATTCCATGGTTTCCTTGTATATACTATCTATTTACAGTCTTGTAGCTTTTATCATATCTTGTGAACTGCTGTTAGTAGATTGTACTCGTTCCATCCTGACAGGATATGTTGAAAATATTACAGATGCAGATGAGGGAGACTACAGTACCTACTACGGTCCGGATGACGTAGTGGGCATAGACTTGGAGACTTTGGTCCAGCAGGGCTTAGCTCCGCCTGACGAGACCCTACCTATTACTTAGTTAGAGTAGGTCTTTTGTACTGGACATTGTCTCCAGCTACTTTTGAGACTGTTATTATTATGGACTGTATTAGGGGCTTGGACTGTATATATTCTTGTGTTGGACTTGACAGGTTATATATTATTTTATCGTCTTGTTGTCTTTTCATTTCAGTCTTTACTTTGTTATCTTAGAGTCGTGATTGAGTACTCGTATATATATTCATTGCTTGTCCTCCGTTCGGAGTTGACCATATTCTCGACAGGTTTTGTTATATATATAAACTGTTTAGAGTAGAAAAATCTACAGCGTTCTACACCGATTTTTCAGTGAGGGCTGGGCGTTGTCGCGTCACGTGCCTTTTTAGCGGGTGCGGGTCGTGACACATTTTAGTGGTGGCCCATGCAGGTCCTGAAGTCGCGATTAGTGCGATGTCGTGGCGGTACTCGTCTTAGAGTGTTGACTACGAGCCTGTGTTACACATAGGAGGTAGTAGGCTAAGAGAACTCAATCACAGTAGGATCTTTTCTTGCTTATCTTGCTTACCGTCTTTGATATTGATTTACTGTATTCTAGCTGTCCTCCATTGATATTGCCTTCATGTGCCATATTGATATCTTCTTTTCAATTTGTCTCCAGGATAGTGATGACTCATTCTCCTGGCGAGGAGCACGGGGAGACGGAGAGGTCTGCCACCTCTGGCGGACAGGCTCTGGTCACCTCCCCTGCAGATGGGACTTCTGTTGGAGCTCTCGGAGGTACTCCTCCAGCTACCTCAATGACAGACCCTGGGGTTGCGGGTGCTCTTCCCGTAGTGCCGGGAGCTGTCGGAGGCGCTCTTCCTCCTCCTGCGCAGCGGATTCCTCCGCCAGTTGCAGGCGTACTTCCACCTCCACCTCTTCTGCCTACATATATGGGGCAGATGCTTACCTTCCTCCAGCAGATACTGGAGACTCAGAGAGCCCAGACCGAGGCTCAGCAGAGGCAGACAGACGCGATGCGTCAGGGCATGGAGGATGTCCATCAGTTGGCCCTTGCAGCCGTGGAGCAGAGGGCTCCTCATCCGGGGATGCGACCGAGGTACGGAGATATCCAGGACTTCAAGAAGCTCGGGCCCCGTGATTTTAGCGGGACCGAGGGCATGGTCTATGCAGATGATTGGCTCGAGGATATCGAGCGGTAGATGAGGGCCTGCCGCCTGGCAGACGACCCGAGGATCGAGGCGGTAAGTTTGCAGTTGCTAGACATTGTGCGCACCTGGTTCAGAAACGAGCCAGCCCTAGCTGGAGAGGGCCATACTTGGGCAGAGTTCACGCTCCTCTTCAAGGAGAAGTTCTTTTCCCCTACGGACAAGATCGACCTGGTGCGACAGTTCCAGGATCTGCAGCAGGGCAGTCTATCTGTGGAGGAGTACGCAGCGAAGTTCGACCGTCTGAGCCGATACGTAGATTACATGGTTCGAGACCCGGAGATCAGGGCAAGCCGGTTCAGGGAGGGACTCGCTTGGGATATCAAGCACCTCATTCCCTCCTTCTATGAGACATATGCCCAGATCTATGCGGAGGCCCGCAAGGTTGAGCGGGAGTGGGGCTTGAAGCCCAAGAGGGAGCGTAATCATTTCTCGGGGGCTACTAGCAGCGCAGGGGCTGCTAAGCGCCCTCAGCTTCAGCATCGTTCTTTCCAGCATCACCAGCCGCAGGTTCAGACCCGAGCACCGGTTCAGCAGGTGCAGCACACCCAGCCGAGGCAGGTACAGCATGGGGCTCCTTGTCACTTCTGCAAGAAGCTTGGTCACGTTTGGGAGGTTTGCCGGAAGAGGCTAGGAGTGTGCCTCTTTTGCGGCGGAGCAGGCCATCAGTTGAGGGAGTGTCCAGTGAACCCTCGTGTTACTGGTACAGCTCAGAGGGCACCGGCGAGAGTTCATGCAGTACAGCAGAGGGGTCCGCTTCCGACCCAGCAGCAGCGGTTTGTACAGCACCACCAGCAGCGGGGTGGTCAGGGTAGAGCCTTTGCTCTTGCAGCCGAGGAGATCGAGCCAGTCGCAGATGTAGTTGCAGGTTCGGTTCTTCTTGATTCTTTTTCTGTCTTAGTATTGTTTGATTCAGGTGCTACGCACAGTTTTGTGTCAGTTTCTTTTGCACTTAGGCACAATATCATTGCTGAATATCTGGGTAGGACTTGCAAGATTATGACTGGGAATGGCATCATCCTAGTTAATAATGTTTGCAAGGGGCAGAGAGTTTCTTTGAGAGGCCGGGAGCTGAGTGCGTGTTTTTTCATAATGCCACTTCCGAGTTACGATGTGGTACTCGGTATGGATTGGTTGAGCACGCACCACGCTAGCATCGATTGCAGAGGGGGCAGGATTCTGTTTAGGCCGCTGGGAGAGCCGGAGTATGAGTTCACCAGGGGTGCAGTGGAGCAGGGTGACGGATTCTGCGGAGCATTGTTGGCGGGGCCGGTGTTGCCACATCCACTTATTGCTGAGTTCTTGGATGTCTTTCCGGAGGAGCTGACCGGGATGCCGCCAGATCGTGATGTTGAGTTTTCTATAGACCTAGTGCCGGGTGCTGAGCCTATCTCCCAGCACATCTATAGAATCAACAATAGCGAGTTAGCGGAGCTGAAGAAGCAGGTCGACGAGCTGGAGGACAAGGGCTTTATTCGATCTAGCTCTTCACCTTGGGGCGCGCCAGTTCTTTTCGTCCCCAAGAAGGATGGTACGGTACGTCTGTGTATTGATTACAGGGCGCTCAACAACCTTACCATCAAGAACAAGTATCCTTTGCCAAGGATTGATGACTTGTTCGACCAGTTGAGCGGGGCGAGAGTGTTCTCGAAGATCGACTTACGCACTGGGTACCATCAGCTGAAGGTGAAGCGGGATGACATTCCGAAGACTGCCTTTCGGACTCGCTATGGCCAGTATGAGTATACCGTCATGCCGTTTGGGTTGACCAATGCCCCGGCGGTATTCATGAACTTGATGAACAAGGTATTTCATCAGTACCTTGACAAGTTCGTGGTGGTCTTCATTGATGACATCCTCATCTATTCGAAGACGCCAGAGGAGCACGAGGAGCACCTGAGGATTGTGTTGGACACTCTCAGGAGGGAGCAGCTGTATGGGAAGCTGTCCAAGTGTGAGTTCTTCTTGGATCGCGTGGAGTTCCTAGGCCATGTTGTCTCTAGCGGAGGGATTTCAGTGGATCCGAAGAAGATTTCTGTAGTGGAGTCCTGGTCTACGCCGAGCTCAGTAGCAGAGGTTCGGAGTTTTTTGGGTCTGGCAGGTTACTACCGGAGGTTCGTACAGGACTTTTCCAGGATTGCCCAGCCGATGACCCGCCTTACCAGGAAGGACGAGAAGTTTGTTTGGTCCGACGAGTGCCAGGCCGCCTTCGAGGAGCTGAAGGCGAGGTTGACTACAGCTCCTATCTTGACGCTGCCATCTAGATCTGGTGGTTATACGATCTACAGTGATGCTTCAGGACGGGGTTTGGGTTGTGTGCTTGAGCAGCACGGGAAGGTAATTGCCTATGCATCTAGGCAGTTACGTCCTCATGAGAGGAATTACCCTACCCACGATCTTGAGCTGGCAGCGGTCATCTTTGCTTTGAAGCTGTGGAAACACTATCTGTACGGAGAGCGTGTGGAGATCTATACTGACCACAAGAGCTTGAAGTACGTGTTTACCCAGAAGGAGCTGAATATGAGGCAGAGGCGATGGTTAGAGCTGATAAAGGATTTTGATATATCCTTACAGTACCATCCAGGGAAGGCCAACGTGGTCGCGGATGCTCTGAGCAGGTATCCCGTGGCCATGTGTTTGACGATGGATCGTCACCTTCTGGCTGATCTAGAGAGTTTGGGCATTGAGGTGATAGTTCCTGGGTTCGAGGCGCAGATGTGGGGTCTGCAGGTGCAGTCGGAGCTGATGGAGAGAGTCAGGGCAGCTCAGTTTGAGGATGAGGCTCTGAGGGTCATCAGGGAGCAGGTCCAGATAGGGCTGTTGGATGAGTTCTCTATAGCAGGGGATGGGTCGTTGAGGCATGGTACCAGATTGTGCGTGCCGAGCGGAGGACTTCGGGAGGAGTATCTTCAGGAGGTGCACCGTTCTCAGTACTCTATGCATCCAGGAGCCAACAAGATATATAGAGACTTGAGACAGCATGTTTGGTGGTATGGCATGAAACGTGAGGTGGCTCAGTTCGTGTCGAGATGCTTGGTGTGCCAGCAGGTGAAGGCCGGGAGGCAGAGACCCGGTGGATTGCTCCAGCCACTACCCATTCCTGAGTGGAAGTGGGAGCATATCACTATGGACTTTGTATCTGGGCTTCCGTGCTCTCCAGGAGGGAAGGATGCGATTTGGGTCATTGTTGATCGATTGACCAAATTGGCCCATTTTTTGTCTTTCAAAGTGGGTTTGTCGACGGAGAGGTTGGCCGAGATGTACGTGCGACAGATAGTCCGATTACACGGAGTGCCAGTGAGTATAGTCTCGGAATGGGACAGCCGATTCACTTCCCACTTCTGGCGGAGTTTGCAGCTTAGCTTGGGCACATCGCTCAAGTTCAGTACCGCATACCACCCCCAGACAGACGGGCAGTCGGAGAGGACGATTCAGACCCTCGAGGATATGCTGCGTACCTGTGTCTTGGACTTCGGGGGATCTTGGGAGGACCACCTTCACTTGGTAGAGTTTGCTTACAACAACAGCTACCAAGCCAGTATAGAGATGTCACCTTTCGAGGCTCTATACGGACGGAGGTGCCGTACTCCCTTGTCTTGGGATAATATCGGCGAGAGGGTTTTGCTTGGCCCTGAGATGGTAGTGGATGCTGCAGAGAAGGTCAGGGTTATCAGAGATCGACTTCGGGTGGCGCAGGATAGGCAGCGGCATTGGGCCGATAGCTACCGGAGGCCGTTAGAGTTTGAGGTATAGTTTAGATTTTTCTAGTACTTGAGTCTGATTGTGATTGTTTTAGATCAAGCTCTAAGTCTTGTGTTTTGTTCTAGGTTGATGATCTTGTCTTTCTGCGGATTTCTTCGACGCGTGGCACGATTCGTTTTGGTGGCGGCGGGAAGCTTAGTCCACGATACATCGGACCATTTCGTATCCTAGGCAGGGTCGGTGCAGTGGCTTACCGACTGGAGTTACCGCCCGTACTAGAGGGAGTGCACAGTGTGTTCCACGTGTCGCAGCTGAGACGGTACGTGGCAGATCCCAGTCACGTCTTAGACCACTCCGAGATCGAGGTGGGACCGACACTCAGCTACCCAGAGAAGCCGGTCGAGATCTTGGACCGAAGAGAGAAGGTGCTTCGGAACCAGGTCATTCCTTTGGTTCGCGTGGAATGGAGACACCACTCTCCAGGTGAGTCCACCTGGGAGAGGGAGGACGACATGCGGGAGCGATTCCCATATCTCTTCGAGCCTTGAGGTAAAATTCTTTCTTTTTCATCCTTGTTCAATTCATGATTGCTGTGTGAGTTCTCATTCAATTTCGAGGACGAAATTTTTTAAGGAGGGTAGATTTGTCATTCCCAGTTTTCAAATTAGGGGTATTTTTGTCATTTTTTCAAGTTATATAATTTTTAGGAATTTTTATTTATTTTATGTGATTTTTTTGGGATTTATTTTGGTTGGGTTGGATTTTATCCAATTCGGACTCAAA